>JAABKK020025405.1:0-17061 GCA_011634745.2 Catotricha subobsoleta | reverse complement strand
AATCCGATTTCTTGTTTCACATCCCCTTTTAATCTATCCGAATATAGAACCACAAAAATCTGTTGGATTGAAGGGCGACATGTATCCTTCAAATAGCAAAGCTCGTCGTGTGTTTGGAATCAAGCAATGAGAAAAAATAGGCCATTAAAACAAAATCCGATCGGATCGAAAAAATATCGGATTGCCATCCCTATGTGATACACGAAAAACAAATGCATGAAATTTTATTGTCGTTTAAACAAAATAATCTCATAAGCTAGAAAAGGTCAATTAAAACTTTCTGTAGTAGAAATGTTAGTCTCATCGAAAGTGAAAACTTTCTTTAGTATAAATGTTGGTCTCATCGAATGTGACAATACTACTTTTACATTAAAATGATCCGACTTATAGTTTTTGAAACATCTTCGATTAAGTCTATAAAGTTAGGCGCCCAGAAACCTACGTGGGATAGACGTGTTAGATCACACTGTATTTTGTTATTCATTAATGCATGCATATATTGAATGTAAGCGTAAATATATTTCCGATAAAAATTGCGAAAAAATACTGTAGGTTTCGCATATCAATGATAACATATTTCTTGTCATTCTTATCACAAAAGCATATACTTTTGTATGCGATTTATGATCCACTAACCCAATCAATTAAAGCACTCAATTAAGTAAATAGTAAATAGACAATTAAAAATCGTTTTCTACTGCAATTATTTTATGATACTTCATTTTCAATATATATAAATATATATAAAAATAAATATATATAAATAAATATAAATATATATAAATATTAAATATATATAAATGTTTTTCATTGAGAAATAACTCTTAAAATATTGTTTAAATGTTTCTTTTTTTTAATTTAGGGCATCATAAATGTTTTTTTTTTTTTGCAATTCAATCAATTTCCATACAGTTAGTTGATCTAATTTATTAAATGTTGCATCAAATTTCCCTTAATCATACGCGTAGATCGTATATCGTTAAAAGTCAGTGCGAGGATTTCTAAGAAATAACACTTGCTTATTTGGATTTTTCATCATATTTTTTTTGTTATTGATACATTTAGTTGGATCAAAGAATTATTAGGAATTTGAAACGTCTCGAAATAATAATAATAAAAATTAAATTTAAATTAATCGAAACAAGTAACTATAACATATATGTTCAGACATAAAAATCTATTTAATTTCATTTATTATGACTCAATATTGAACCAAACGAACACAAGAACATTTCTTTGATTAGATGTTGGAAGTAATTCTAATAAAGAAAATAAATTTAGCGACTTTTATTGTGTATTTTGTTAAATAACAGAAATATTTATTCTTCGATTTTGTTTCGGAAGCAACACTGCTGGATGTGTATTTATCGAATCTGAATAGTTCGATAGTTTGATAGCTATGTAAATTTATTTAAGTATTAAGAGGTCTAGAGCGAAATAGTATTAAAATGTTTGCTCGATAAACTGAAGCAGTAGGACAACAAGCTGCTAATTAATTAGTATAATGATTCATTTTTGTTGGCAAAAAAAAACTAAAATAGTTTTTTTACAAAAATAAACTTTAGATCTATCATAGCTCGATGCACTCTGCGCTTCACTGACTGTTAGTAAATTAAATAAAAATATTTTAATTTTTTTTCTCCTGACCTTTCCGTCACCTAAAAACCTATATATTTTAAAGAGGCTTAATATTCTGCGTCTAACATTTAGTCAATGACTAATATCCCTTCACTTAACACACCGGAAAAATAAATATTGCCCAGTTTTGATTTGTCGAGGCCGAATATAAAATAAAAGCGGTCAAAACGTGCTCTAAAATAAAGCACAAAAACAAAATCTCAACAATCCCTCTATGTCTCCTGAAAGAATGTTTTGAGTTGGGTTCGATAGCTCTACATTAATTACAAAACGATAAAATATATTATCTCTAGCTCTACTAATTAGAATTATCTTCGGCATTATTTGCATAAAGACTAATGTTTTATAATTTCTCTATAGTCTTTGATTGACATCTGAATTACTTGGAATGCTATAGGAGACAATTTTTTTTCTTTTTTTTTATGAGAAAGATTTACATATTTGTTTTGTAACATAATAACATTTCTTTAATACATCATAGACAGAAAAAAAACATTCTCTTAAAACTACGACTTATGTAGTTAGATAAATATTGACATTAAAACCTTTTCATAGTTACTTTATATTATATGTAGTTTGTTTCATAATAATACATAATAATAAAAAAATGTTTTAATTTTGGATTTTAGGAAAAATATGCGGTGGTAGCTGCTGTTCAGAAGATACTGAAGATGAATTAATATTAAAAGCTACAAATAATTTTGATCGGTTATTGCGTCATCATTCACGAAGCTTACGTGGTAACCTTGAATTAACCACAAAAACCTTTCGAAGTAAGTATAATAATATCATTTTTGTATAAATAAAATATATATATTTCTATAGAGATGATTGAACCCACATAGGTATTTTCATAATATTTCGCAGTTCTGCATAATAATGTACTCTTCTTATTATTTATACAAAATATGGATTAAAATATTTTCGCAATATTAATGACGGGATTACATATTTTAATACAGCAATCTAAAACCATTTTTATTTTTTACATTTTAAACGTACCGACCTAAACATTCCCATGATGTGGTTGTGTGTCTATAATGATAATGGAAAAGCTATAAATTTTTAAATTTATTAAAAATTCAATATAGTTGCTACCAGTTCAATCTCTGTAATACATATAATTATTTATTGGGAAAGTTTGTTTTTTTTATATATACGGCAATTTTTTATATTTCGTTAAGTTTATTTATTAACATGTTTTTTGTTAATAAGTATATCTTTTTATGACCAGAATTCAGTAAAAATAAAAATAGTTTTAAAATTATTCCGTAGTCATTTTCATTGTACGCAAATGATATAAGTATTTTGATCCTTAATGTAAATTTTAACTAGCGGGAACAGATGAAAACCACCGCTTCGTCTAAATATAAATTTCTACGGAGCATTATTATAAAAGTTTGAAATGATAGCATTTTCATTTGACATCTATTTGCTCCAATCACTGTCACTTTAAATCGTGACTTAAAGCTTAATTTCGATAACTTTCCGATAACTGCCTTATGTTGTAAATTAGAATTGTTTTAATTTAATTATAATAAAGAATCTATGCTCATATTGCATTGTGGATGAATCTACCCATACAAATATATAATAGAAAATCTACTTAATCACCGACTATGCTATGCTACGACTACGTCACATTTATTTCACTCTTTAATTGCTTCCATGGGAATCTCTGCAAGACTACGAATTGCTGTATTAATTATTATAATATTCATCTCCTGGTACCTATATTTAAGCAGCATTCTCGTCTTAACTCGTTCCATCATGTTCGCATAACGTGTAGGTATTACAGAAAAAGAACAACAAAACAAAAAAAAAACAAAACAAAACAAAAAGCTAAAAGGAAAGCCATCATTTATGGTACATATATAGATAGGTAGATATGCATAAGAATAAAATACAGAATGTAAAGTCTATAAAGAGGAATGAAATAAAAATAAAGTAAATTCAAATAAATATGTAATAAAAAAAAAAGTATGGACCAATCGAACCGCGCTCGTCTCTTTAAGAATTCTTTTGTATGTGACGTTTAGTTATTTTTTTTTTATTTATTTATTAAAATAAAGAAGTTACATACAAGTATAAATCTTACCGGTGAAAATATAATATTTTATTCGCGCTGTGTTTAGAATCTCATAAAACTCAAAAGATGAAAAAAAAACCACAGAATTAAAATTAAAAAATGTAAAAAAAACACTGAGAATTTTTATCGTTATATTAAAAGGATATTATCTTCGTGACCTTTATTCGCACCTATGCAGTATTTACTATATTGTGAATGTATAATAGGTAGGCTTCGTAAAGAAATCAGTAACAGGTTACATTCCAGCAGGTAAATTAATAGGAGCCTCATTTTCTTTTCTTGTCTCTTTTTTTTATCGATTTAATGATTTAGTTGCTTTATTTATTTTTGCTGAATTTCGTTTAGGTGCTTGAATAAATATAGACTAAAATGAGACACGGTAAAAGTCATTGATGATGAAACGTTTGAATAAACATTTGGAATTCAGTAAGTTTTCATAATACGAACGATTTAAAGTTCTATGAATATGACATACAAAACGATTTTCAGACAATTACCTTAGAAATTATTAAGACAACATGGAAACTAGAAAATATAGCTTCTTAATTCGAATTTTGGCAATTTTTTTCCCGAAAATTATTAAAGAAAACGTCATTCTGATTTAAGTAATTCAAAATTTAACCAGACCAATACTAAATATAATTTTTTTTAAAATTATATTTGACTCGTGTGCTATTCCATCCATGTATTCTATTGATTCCCAAATAATTAGACAATTTTATTAGGGTTACATTTTTAATAAAGCATGCATAATTATTCACTGCTGATATATCGTAATTTGTGGACATTTAAACTTTCTAGTTTAATAAGTATTTGACCTTTTAATAGCGCATTGAATAAAAAAAAAAACTCTTATTAAATTTAAATGTTGTAATTAGAATCATGCACACTATAATGCTCTCATTGCTGTGTATAAACTAAGGATGACTAATACGAGAATAATATATTAAGTAGATAAAAAAAAAATATTTCTCCTTCTTACATTTTTCCTATTTTATACCGATTATATGTCCGAAATATTTGATCATCATTAATTAAAATAAGTCCTTTTCAAACATAAAATTCTTTTAATATTTCAATATAATTTTTTTTTCCATTATTTTTCTGCCGGTGGGATTTATAAAACTATTCATAATAAATAGTTTTTTTTATATCATTTTTGTTTTTATTACTTCATTTTTGAAAAAAATATAGGGATCGTGATTTTTTTGATTACTTGTTTTTGTTCACTTCTATTTTGATTTCTCTCAGGATGGAGTGTACGGATTTTGATAATTGACCTAAACTAGTTTGGATTTTTCGTTCTTTTCTCAAGATTGAGTAGATTATGAACATTGATTCACTGTTGGAAGCAGAATTAAATACTCTTGAAAATATATAGGTTTTAGATTTGATCTGTGATGGTCTTCGATTAATTGAATTAATTGAAATAGAAAATAAAGCTAGAGACTATTATTTTTCTTAAGCTATGAATTTAATATTTGCAAAAATGAAGTTCTGTACCAATCTAATTGGTAACTTGTTTTTTTAAAATATTCTATAACCGAATGTTATTAGCGGTGCTGGTATGTCTATTTTATTTGATGTTGTTATATATTTATAAGTGTTAATGAATAAATTATAGAGTTGAGTTGACTCTGCTTTCGTAACTCGCGCCGTAAACTCGTAAAAGTTTATAATACATACATCCAAATGCTTTTTTGATGATCGTGTACGCACAGAACAATGAACCTATGCGAGATAAGTTATTTTTATGCACAAAACAATGTGGCATTGCGACGACATTTACAATAATAATTTATTTCTGAATTAATCCATTTAAAAATAGATTTTGCGAATCCTTTTCATCGTCATACATCATCTGAAAATATTAATTTTATCTTTATAACTTTAACAAAAAAAATAATCACCTACAATTGAATGTAACGAATTGTTTATAAATTACCATAATATTTACACTTTACACAGTATTTAATCGCGCAAATAAATAATAAAAAAATTTGAAGAAATTACTATACAATATAATATAAATATATAATATATTATAAGTGTAGAGAGGTATATATAAAAATAAATAGAAAAAAAAGTAGCGATTAATAATTAGTTTGTGGTGTTTTGTTTTGTTTGGTTTATTATTATGTAATATGAATATTTTAATCTATTTATAGGTCATGTATTAGACTTGTCTTATCAGTCAGAAAATAAAACACTAAATTTATTTTCGCAAGTTTACCGAAGGATGTCACCGCTATCAAGAAAGCCAATTTTAGAATTTTATACGAAAATTCGAGAGTAAGTTTATTGAACCTTGAATATACTGAAACTTTCTAACGTTTTTAATTTATTTATTTTTTATTCCACGCTGTAGTCATTTTTCATCAAGTGTTGATTCGGATTTCTATCAAGTAGTAAAACAATTTTTCATTGAATTATTTCCAGTTGCCTATCATCATGCTGTTCATTCTGGCACTGGTGATACTGGTGACTTTCACGTTGATTATAAAAATTGTTTAATGCATACATTTGATGATTTACAACCATTTGGAAGTATACCAAAAACATTGGCCAAACATTTAATTCAAAGCATTGGAACAGCTAGTGTTTTTGTGACTGGTCTTGATAGAGCCGCTGATATATTAGCAAGTATTGAAGAATTAGATTCGGACTCATTGACACCAAATTGCAGAAAACATTTGATGAAAATGAGCTATTGTGCTCAATGTAATGGATTCAGCAAACATCATACGCGATCTTGTAATGGATATTGTCTAAATGTGATGAGGTATGTTATTATTTTTTTGTTTTTTTTTTTTTTAAACTTTTTTAGTTACATTTATCGATAAAAAAAACAATTCATATATTTCTGTGGTTTTTTTTTCTCTAGAGGATGCCTAGCACAATTTGTTGGTGTATTGGATAATCCATGGACAAATGTAGCCGAATCAATTGAACGATTATGGCATAGTTCATTAAAAACCGAAAATGGTATTGAAGAAATTATAAAAAGTTTAGATGTTAAATTATCTGAAGCGATTATGCACGCTATGGAAAATGGTCCTGAATTGGAAAAAAAAGTAAGTATCACCTCAATTTATTGAAATTAATGATGTTTAAATATCACTTTATTTATATTCACCTAGTTTTATTTATGTACGACATATCAATGTTGAGTTTATAGCATAAACGACTGATTGTGTACAATCAAAATAATAATAATGACCTCTAAATTTAAATGATTGTTATATTTAGAATTTATGTGAATCATTTTCATAAATGTTTATTATATTAAAATACAATATATTCGCAGTCATATAGTCTTCAATAAATTAAACAACCGGCACCGGGAAATACATACTTTATTTAAGTAACAATGTCTTTGTCGTCTCTATTAAAATTGTTAAGCTAGTTGGTTTTTGAAAAACTTATATAAGTATTCATATTTATGAAAGTCTGCAATTATTTCAAGTGCACGATCAAATGGCTGTGGGCTATTTCGAATCAATTGACGATTAATTAGACGATCATAATTGTTAAGCATTATTGGTTATTGCTATGCAAAATGAATAAATGTAGACTCTTTTCAACGGTTTTTTTTTTTTTTGGTTTTGGGTAGCGAAGTAATAAAAATATTTATATGTATATGATTTTGATTGGTCTGATGGGCTATAAGCTATTCAATGCTATTCAATTAAAAAGAAAATATAAAGAAGAAGTTTAATTTGACTCAATTGGCGGAGGTGGTTTAATCAAATGAAATTTCAGTACATATGTTTTACTTTATTGTGCAAATAATTATGGTGTATACTATTCTGATATATAAAGTGTACTTTACCTCAGAGAAACTGCAGTTGTGTTTAAGTTGTGTTGTACTAAAATGCCAACTTTGATTTTCGATTTAATTGAGTTCACGTATAGTATGTATAGTGAATACTTCAGTGCAAATACATTTACGTAGTTTTAGGTTTTACTCACAAGCAAATATTATTCGACAATTAATAATGTATGTAGGATGTGGCTGGATATTTATTAATGTAGGTAAATTGTAGAAACCGATTAGTTTATTTAATACATATATGAAATGTCCAAAAGAGAAAGGCAAAAACAAGATAATAAAAACAAGGTAATAATATTGAGTAGCATCTTACTGCTGATAACATAACATTGATGATTATTTTTTACAGTAAATAATCGCCCACCGGTTATAAGTATAAGTTTAGTCTGAGTCTAACACATCTTGGGTTTTTAGAGTTGGTTGAACATCTGTTTTTAAAAAGCTATCAAAAAAGGTATCCAGCGCTACGATATTGTTGAATCTAATATCAACTTATATTCTATTGATCTATTAATCTAAATTAGAAATATTAAACGAAATATTTATTCTTTTCTAAAAAATTTACTACTAATCTTTGGACTATCCATTTAGGAAGTTAAATAAGATCTTAATTAGACATGTATATTTATATGGTTGGTTTCTTTCTCCAAAATGTTCAATATGCAATAAATAACTTCATTATATTGAGAAGGTCATTTGCTATAAAAATACGGTTGCGGGTATTACGAAAATTTCTGTCTACCATATAAGTAAGAAAGTAGTGTACTTAATAAAATGCGTATAAGCACATTGCATGTGCAATGTAACATGTGCAACATAAAACGCATATGGCATACAAATCCTATGATTGGTTCATTTATCCCATATTATATATTAATATATCTACACTGCATTTTCAAATGCATATGTATAATCGTTTACGCACGCGCAACATATTGGATAGATAATTGCGTTGCGGTTTGAAATAATACACATTAGACAGACTGTCGGTGTTACATTTTTTTTTCTTCTCTTTGCGTTTTGTTTCGCTTTTCTGTATTTTTTTTCTTTTTGCTTTTTATTAATTAATTTTGCTTTCCGTTACGCAATTGAATAATTTGTAATAATAAGGGAAACTTATATCTGAACGATATTCTAATTTCTAGGCATTTTTATTTAATTAAAAATAAACAAATAATATCACTTTGTTTTAAGCATCATGTTTATTAGCATTCAGCATTAAAACTAAAATCTAATTTACTTACATTAATTACACCAATGTAAAATTTTTGTTTGTGACACTGTGAAACTTAATTATAAGTATTAACTCATTGGTTCGTAAGGATTTGAAAATTAGAATAATTTTTTTAAGCTGAGAATATTTATTTTGTTAGGTAGAAAATATCTATATTTTTTTTTTACCTACATTTTTTATAAAATACTTACCTACCTGTTTAAATTTCACTTATATAGCAATTACTATTTTATTGCGATTGTTATTTTAAAGGAAACTATTCGCTAGCAAATATGAGACAATTCAAATATATATAGAATTTACGATGGTTACACTTGTTGTTTAAAGCTTCATATTCCAAATTTAAGTTAGTTTGGTACATTATTTCTGCAATGCTTATTTATCCGTCTCATAAAGAACAATTTGTAGTTTTTATTATTATATCAATTATATGATGATTTGATTGTTGATTTTGACAAAATAAGTTGCAAATTGAAAATAATGAAAGTAATTAATAGATAATACTTAAGATGGCAAGCATATAGCTTTTGCTAGGTATCTGGACAGTTTGGAAATATTCAACTCAATTAAGTTTTTCGCTTCATAACACAGGTTTTGAATAATCTTATTCCAAATATACGTCTTGAGCATATAACTAGAGGTTAAATCAGCGTTTAACGGCTTCTAGAAATGTCCGAACTGAATTTTTTCAAATTCATGAGGTGATGTCTACCAACCTTATAGTAATTGAATAGCTAAAAATTCGCCGTCTACTAAGATTTTAACCACTAAACTATTGTCTAGACAACGTACGGTAGTTTAATTTGTATACTCTTTGTTTAATTAGAGTAACTAAGTCTACCACAGACTCAATAAATTAGTTTTCATTTTTTTTTTTTTTTGTTTAATAGACTTGTAGGTAGCTGAAGTAAAACATAAAACATACATTTTATGTATACATTTTTGCTATTTAAATAATTTATTTTGATAACTGCAAGTGACCTGATATTGGTGTCGAAAATAAATAAATAAATCTGCTCATCCTTTAAGCAAACTGATGTGATCATATATTTCATTTGAATTCAAAATTGGATGATTCCATTCTTTGGAATGCACGATGTATTATAAAATGCACACTTTAAAATCGAAATAGAGAATTTATGTACCTTGCATCTTAATAGGCCGGATTTAGGAGAACTAATATTTATTTAAATACAGAAAAATAGATATCAATAATTCATGATGCAATAAAAACTTACACTAGTTGATATTAACAATTTTAATATAAATTGCTAAAGCGATGCGGAATTAATAAATTGTTGCTTTTGAAGCAATTAAAATTTTAAAAAATAAATTTCTAATTCAGAATTAAATCATTTAAATATTATTTTCCTTTTATATGAATTCTACTTAATGTTTCCGTCTTATTAAGCTTTTCAAGAGCAGTGCTTGTGATGTCATTTAAAATAAGAATAAAAATATGCAAGCCTTCGTTACCAAATATATGAACTGAACAGACATACAAATATTAATATTATTCAACATAGGGCACCATACATTTATTTTCCTAGATTCGGACATGTTTTTTTTATACATTCCTGTGCCTTCCTTTGTTCTTGTCTTTACTCAGATTGTAGTTCTATTGTATTATGTGTTAGCTACATAACAAGACATACGGTTATATGTATATTCTATCTACCACAACCAACCTATATTATTTTTATTTATTTTTTTTTTTTTTAAATTTAATGTCGTATCGTATTCAAAAAGATGTTTTTAAAGGTATTTTTGGGTAATTCAGTTATTATTGGCCCCTTTTTATTGTGAGGTATTCGAATGGTTTTTATGGTTATTATTTATTTAAATATAAGAATATTAAATTGCAGGTAATGACTAACTATAACTAAAGACAGTGTTTATGTATTCATCGTTTAGAATTATTTACAAGGTAGACAATTGTTGTTTAAAGTGTTAATACTGAATTTGTAATTATAACAAAGATAGTAAATGTTTAAGTATATGCGGTACTTCGAATGGCATAACTATTAAGTTTATGTTTGATTGATTTTATATAAAAATCAATTTACATTTGATTTTGTCATCATTTCTTTTTCCTCTGTTGTATGATATGCTTAAAAATCAGGTTAAGATAATTTAGGTAAGAAAGGGAATATTCAATTTAATTATGCAAAGTAAATTACGTAATAACTGAAAGGTAATATAAATATTTTTATACGCCGATACGATTTTGGAATGCGTTGAATATATTTAACACATTTATTAGGTTTTTTTTTATAATGCTAAAATTCTCAATTTATTACTCATTTATTTAATAGCAATATTTAACTCGATATTGTATAATATTTCAAAGTGAAACAAACGCCCAATCAATAATCAGAACGGGCCACCAATAAGCTGACTAACCCTACTTGGAATGTATGCGTATCATATATTGTGGCTATAGCATTGATATGTTCCCATCCCATATGATTGAATAAGAATTGTACCTATAATTCGTATTTATACATTTATATACAAATTTCGCAGCCAAACGAAGGCAAAAGGTATAGAAAATAAGAAAGAAGAAAATGCGCGATTTCTGAACAACCGTATAATAATATAAAGTGTCAGACAATGTGCAAATAACTAATTTATTAGTTGGCAAAATATGGCGAATAGAAATACTATAATTTCGATTGGAAGAGGTTTAGCGAAGAAAAGAAAAGATTTTATAATAAACCTCTCTATAATATGCCACAATATATTAAATGTTCTTTCGAATAAAGATTTATTTATTATCATTAATAAGCCTTGAGAAAATTTAAATTTATAGTCAAAATAATAATATGTATATGAGAATTTTGCATTTAATTAGATATTTTATATGCGCATTGTGATGTTAATATTTGCGGTGCCGCGCTCGACTGAATTGAATAGTTTGATTTCTTTATTTTTATTTTTATTATTATTTGTTTTCGGATTTGTTTTTGTTTTAAATTTTCTAATAAATTTTTATTTTTATTTTTTTTTGTATGTGTACTGTTTCTCAAGATACTTGTAAAAACATAATTGGTAAGCAGTAGCTACTCGTTGGTAATTCAAATTAAAACAACATCTTTGTAATAATAAATTGTATATCATTTAAAGGTACAACATACAACTTATAAGCTTATACATGCCTACTGATCTACTTTAAATTATATTCTTGCATCATCATATATACCTATTATGCTATGTCATTTAGATTGTACTATAATATCGTCATTCACTTATATTTAAATGTTTTTCGAATATAATGTACACAAAATAGCTGATGTAATAATTCTATGACTAAAACATTGTAAATAATTAATTAGACTAAAGTACCAAATATTGATCGGGGAGTTTTGTTAGGGGACCATAGTACCATACTAAGCATGAAATAATTTTCTCAAATAATAATAAATTTTAACAGAAAAAAAAAAAATAATAAAGCGACAACATTTTAACCATTTTAACCATTTCACACATTACTCATCTATGTTTTGTCAACACTATTTAATAGATAATAAACCACCAAAACTTAAGGTATCTAACTTCATTTCAGATATTATCATATATATACCTACCTGCTATAGAGTAATTTGTTAAAAAAAAAAAATACTAAATTATTTGCAATGGAAATAAGTGCTGAAAACTTAATCTATGTTAAAATTCATGTAAATTCATGTGTATTTCTTTTCATTCTTTTTTTTTCTTTGCTTTGTTTATCTTCATTTTCCTCTGACGGATCATAAAAGAATAGTGCGATTTGAAAACATAAATCTCTTTCTAAAGGAACTCAATAATTGTACAACGAATGTTTTGCAATAGATTATCAGGTAAATCCTCTAAACATGTTTCTAAACATGAGTTAACATGCCGATACCTACCTCGATTTCGATATACAGTGTTTAGTTTTTTTGTTTTTTTTTATTATTTCGTTTTTTAATTTTATTTTTTTTTTACTTACCATTGTTGATTTATGTATTTTACCTGTTTCGTGTGTCTCCCCTTAGATAATGTACTGTTATTATAATATTAGGATTGGTAGGTATGTGAAAAGTCAGGTAGGTAGGTGGCAGGTATTCTAGGAAATTCTTGTTTTATTATTATAATTTATAATATATTCTATGGTATTTAATATGGTTTTGAGTTTTTAAATGAACGAACGAAACAAAAAAGTAATATGAATGAAACTATATCAAATGCATGAATATAATAAAAATTGTTTTGTTGTGTTATTCGACGATAGCCATACAGTCCGTAAACATATAACCATTGCAACATATATATGTACAATAAATATACATAAATAGATGAATCATTTATTTATTTATTTTTTAAATACTTTCAAATGAAATATTTTATACAAATATTTATAATAAAAATAAAATAAGAGAAGAATAAGACGAGAAGCCGGTTGGTAAGGGTTCCCATTGCTTTTTCCTAAATGATGCACTAAATTAAATTCGATCAAAGAAAAATTCTGGTTTTCTTTATTTATTTTTTTTTTTTTGTATTTTTCTTTTTGTATATTTTATTAACTTATTCTTTGTGGGATAATAAATGGTGGTAGCAGGTACACAATAAATTGATATACATAAACTATAAAGTCCTTTCAGATGCAGTTATAAGAATGTTGAATCTGCATTTTTTTGACATTTGAAACTGACCCAACTTTTTCGTAGTTCAACTTTTATTATACTAGATACGTTTGCTAAAGATTTCTCACAACTTTAAAGGATAATTTAAGGAATTCTGCTCAGATTTTCTTATAAGCATAATTTACGTTGAGCAAACCGCACGGTAATTATGTAGTTGTTTATCACAAAATTCTTGCAACATTGCTTTTGGTCTTAATCCATATTTTGCTAATTGAATATTAGTTTTAATCGAATTTAGTTCATTTAATAATAACAACTTGTAGAGGTCGATTATACATCAAATTAAATCTCTTACAATAATCTTAAAAACTGATATTTAAAATAAATATATTTATATTTGCATGTACATTATATTATATAAAACAAAAGACAGTGATAAACACAATATCTATTTAATCGTTTGCCATGCCCATTATTCATTCAACAGATATATTACTTTGCTCAAGTCTTTGCACAATGTTAGTTCGCCTTAAATATCAAAGAATTTTCCAACCATCATTTTAATATACTCTTAATGAAGTATACAATTAAACAATAAATCTATTTAATTTACTAAATTAAATACATTTTCTTTGGTTTTGTTTGTTCAGCACTGTTCTGGTTCTGACAATAAAGAGTATTATAAATTTTCGAATATGAAAACAAAACGGAATATTTATGCTTTATACCCAACCTACATGGAGTCTAAAATGTTTGTAAATATAACAAACTATAAGATGCTGTAGAGCAATGAAATTATTATAAATACCAAAATACCCCTACTCCATTTTCTCTCTATATAAGTTTATGGTTTAGGTACCTTACATCTACGTTGAACCTATATTTGAATACACCAGTGAAATTAGTAAATTTGATGTAAAAGAATCCCGGTATTCAAACGCATACGTAAAAATACATTTCTTTCTACGGTTACCAACATACAAAGTTTTAGCTTCAAGCTACAAAATGCGACTAACTCAAAGAAACGTTTTTATTTTATTTTTTGAATTTATGAATGATAAAATTATCTGAAACAAATATTTCTTTAATGATGTTAGGTAGAACTCGTGGTTGTTTTTTATTTTTCTATCACAAATGGAATGATTTTTTTGATAAATTTGACTTAATTGAATTGAACTGAAATCCCAGCAAGACTTTTGACAATTTTTATTCGTATCTAGATATCATATTTGTCTGGTGTATTTAAGAAAGACGAATATAAAACAAGAATTTTATCTTATTTTGTATCTTTCTTTGTTTGTGCTTTGCCTTTGGACCATAACCATAGCACATATAGAGACATTATAAGCGCACACTGCGTGAACATAATCAAATATAATCGCGATAATATTTGTTTTTTTTTTTTACGTAGGGGTATCTCTACCTCATCTAGGTGTATTTCTCATAGAATTTATATAATATATTTCTCCTTATTATTATAAATAAATAAAAATCCAATTCGAATAATAAAATGAAAAGGAAAGAATATATTTACTTTTTTTATGACTTATTTTTTTTTTTTTTTGGCTGTGTATGTATGCTGTTATTCTTTGTTTTCATTTTATATAAAAAGTGTTTTATTTTATTGGTGGAAAAAAAATGTTTTGTTTCTTATGGTTTTCTTCTTTTTATATATATTTTTATATCGACTCTCGTTCTCGACACCCTGAGAATACACAATTCCTTTTATCTTCACACTCGGAATGCTGTATAAAAGTGCCGACAAAGTTTATATTGAGGTAACTTCACAACATATTTTTCTAAACCTTTAAAATTTCCTTTTTTGTTTTTTGTTTTTGTTTTTTTTTTAATTTTTTTTTTTTGTTATTTGTGAAGTAAAAGACCTCCTTCAAATATTCATTAATCATTAACAAATCTATATCAACATATTCATGAATAATGGATACAAGAATTTATCACAATTTATAATGTTACAGTACATTTAGGACGAGAAATATATACTTATGATTTAGGTTATTGTTAGATCATTAAATGCTAGTTAAATCATATCTTGCTTCCATCAAATATTTAACCAGCATAAATTCGCCGGTTTTTGATGCTATCGAGAAGTTTATTCCTGATTCTAAATTTATCTATAAAATGTTTGAAAAAAGACTAGAACCTACAGTCAATATTTCACAGAAGTTGATATATTGATAACAAGATATCTGCATTTAGCGCTAAAGAGTTTAATGATCCCTAATTTTTAACTAAAATTCAGGAAGCTTATTGGCGAAGTTTTTTTTTTCAGTGGATTAACCAGAACTACTAATATATTACATGGCGAACAGACAATTCAAAGCTGCTCTAGTTATAAGTGAAAATATATCGAGTTTCTGTTCTGAAAACGTAAACAGTGCTGATATGTTTCTTTTTAAATATTAGAAATTAATAAGTAATAGAAAAAATGGTCACAAGTTTGCTACAATATACCTACATTTTCGGCACTTATACAGAGATTTCAAAATTAGATAACGGAAGGAAAAATGTCCGCATTAGGTATCAGAGTTTTGCTATTTATTCAGTTTCAATCAATTTATGTATAACAAATTATATATTTTGTCTAGTCAAAACCACAGTTAAGATAATTTAATTAACATAGCACATTTTATCAAACTGATTAAAAAAAAAACTGCTGTATAAACAAAATTTAAGTCTTATAATTATGATTTGAAAAATGTAAAATGCAAAAATGATCAGTTCTGTATACAAATTACTGTTCTTTAAAATATTACTTTTTTTTAAACAAACATTTTAAAATAAATGCTTTTGCAGTTAAAAATCATTTTTTTCCCAGCGTATTTTGTTGCAAGTTATCACTTTACAATTTTGTCTCAGTATATTCAATGCCAAAAAAAGCAAATAATACAAAAGAAATATTTTTAAAAACACAAAAATTTAAATGAAAATAAACTTATACGTAATAAAAAAAAATAAAAAAATAAAAAATTAAACAGATAGGATTGAAGGCTTCGCTGGTAAAATCATTAAGTTTTATTTACGTGAAACTAATACCTACCTAGTAGTGTTTTCTTTTTTTTATGAATCATTTTGTGTTTGTTTGAAAGAAAACGTTTAAATAACAACTTGTAGGTTCAACTAGCATGGTGTCATGATTCACATCTCCGATTGAATATTCGACTAAACCTTTCAAGTGTAGAATGTAGATGTCAAAAGCGTTGGAACCTGAGAGTAATAACAATATAAATGGAGTGTGAATATCGTGTTTTTTCATACAAAATATAGTTCGTCTATTATGCCGTGACTACGCAAATTTCCTCTTTTAGAAAATGATGCGCAGAAGCCGACATTTTGGTCACGGTAAAATAGATGACCTATATCTTGATGCAGCATACAAACATAACCTATAAAAAAGTAGGAAGGTCATCAGTTTTCCCAATCTAAAACTATATAAAAAAAAACGAAAATCTGTATACCGTCCTACCTTTTCTATTGTTAATGTTTGTGTGCTGCATCAAAAATATGCACACTCCATAGTATTATCAAAGATATTGAAATACATAGATGGATAGTGTCGGTAATATTGTCGACTAAAAATGAAACCACATATTTTAAAAAAAGAAGTAGGAAATAAGCCTAACGTATGTCTTTTCTAGTTAAATAT
>JAABKK020025394.1:0-17062 GCA_011634745.2 Catotricha subobsoleta | reverse complement strand
TTTTTTTGAAAAAACATTTTTTTTATTTTGGTGCAATCTGGAAAATTTTAAAATAATGAAAACTCGGTCACCCTAATGTATATATAAAATTTTGTTTTCACAAATAATATATTCTTTAGAATTTTAAATAGTAAATTGACTGCGTGCCTATAGTTTATAGTGCAATATTTCATTAAGCGTACAATATTATTATATTTTATAATATTATTACAGATTTGGTTAATATCAAAAACACTATAAACATTTTATTTCTTATTTAACTATTTAACTATTTTGTAATGATAGTTAAATATCTTGTAACCGTCGTTAAAAGGTTCATTAATTCAAGTTGATGTTTATATGTTGTATGTCATTACATTCCCTTTCCACTACTATGTAAGTGTAAGTATATATGTATATTTAAATATCTTCTAAGACAATAAATGTTATAGTTTAGTGGTATATAAGGTGGTTATACATATAGTAGTAGATATCTATATATCATACTGTTTATACTAAAAACTAAACTGAATTTTCTAATGTATATAATAATAATAGAGTGCTAAAGTTTTCTTAATTTATTTACAATGTTTATTTTGATGAAGAAATCTTGTACAATATTAATCATAAGAGATGATACCTTATATATTATATATTTTATGTATATAGAGGGCGAACATTTTCTTAATTTATTTACGATGTTTATTTTGATGAAGAAATCTCGTACAATATTAATCACGTCAAATGATGCAATATATAGTATCAAGCAGAAAAGTCTTTATATTAATGAATTGGTTGATGAAAATTCAACAAAAATAAGAAGAAAAAAAGGGAATCATGAATTTATTCAATTTTAAGTTTAGAATATTTTCTAGTATATACTTATTCATTACTATGACATTTTTAATTTTTACCCAACTGGAAAAACCATACCAGCGAAAATAGTATCAATCTATACAAAAATCATAACATTTCAGAGACCACAACCATGATACTTGATCCAAAATGATAAAATACTATAAGAACATAAATTAGAAACCATAATTAAAAATAGTATCTACTAATAAACCATATGCATATATAGTAAATTTGATTATGGGTTGGTTTGGTTTTACAGTATGGATCGAGTATAGATTATGAATATATGGTTCCTGATAAAATTATGTTTGTAAGGTGTTTTGACTTTATCCATATTGAATTAATAATAAATCCACAGTACATTTGATTATGGAAAACCATAACAAAACTTACCATCGAAAACATAACATCAATCCATACATTAAACATATGGTAATTTCAGTATAGATTCCATAATAAAATTCATTCATCGGAAAGATTTTTTTTACTAAAACAGCCATAACTTTTGTAAATCTTGAAGAAACGACTATGTGCGACAAAAGTCTCGAAAAGATATTTCGTGAAAATAAAAAATGGTTAAGAGAAAATTTGAAAAAAAACGAGGGTTTTTTCCATATATAATACCCTAAATTATTTTAATTTGAGTATTAATCATACCATTTTCTGGTGCTACAACATATATTAGATCTCAAGTAGCTAATATATTCAAATTAAATGATTTTCATAAGAATCTAGATGATATTTCGAGATAAATAGACCAGTAAATGAATACCAAATTAAGTATCTCATTTTCTAAATAAAAAAAAAATATTTCGATAATATTTTGTTTTCATTACTTTGTTTGGAGTGTGATGGTATAAGAAAACGTTCTGGGAGCTTAACTTTTCAAAAAAAAAAAGAAAATTTCTAATGTCTAATGTTTATGACGTATGAACGTTATGAAAATTGAAAATATCAACATAGGTTGAAAAGGGTAAAGAAACACTTGAAAACATTGATAAATGAGAATTCATAATATTAAATAGATTTCATTTCCTTAACCTATTCTATTTCATATTATTGAATTTCGTTTCCAGTTATAATTTTTGTTCGAATAAATGTACTGGCTGTTGTAATATACGTCGAAATATAGACAGATATATGTGATTTGAACAAATACGATGTATGATTGAAATTGACTATGAATGATTAATGTTTAAAACCAATAACTTGTATATTTTCGCTTGAATATCTTGAGGGTAAGTAATATATATAAAGCCAGTAACTAACATAGGTACTATATCTAGCTCTTTGCAGTACTAACTTTACTCTGTCTATAGTATGTGACATATTTAGTCTGTATAAATACATAAATTAGAAATAAGTCGATTTGATCCATTAACATAAACATATTCTTATCTGTATCTCCTAAATTACTAAGTCAATACAGATTTGCGATATATCACCAGTTTAATTGCAAATAAACGATTAAATTTCTTAATATTTTCAGCAAATCTCTATTTATTCTCTATTTCATTTTTTTTGTGATGGATTGGTACACGTATCATTTTTATAATTAAAATATAATTATATCATTCATTAGCAAAACATTGACTATTTTATTTATTAATTTCAATTTCAAATCTATAATACTCACTATTTTGCTATTACAAATTGTTTTTAAGGATAAGATGAAAACAAAAATATCGACCCTTATTTGAATTGTAAGCAATAATTGCAATATGTATCACAACGGCACATTAATGTTGTGGTATTACTAACAAGGTTGAAAATTGATGCGCTAATTAATAGGAGTTTGATGGAAGACAAAACAAGAAATATAAGCGATAAAATGCATCTGATCATTTCACCCACTTTTGGCACGTAACTGAAAGCTGAATAGGTATTATAACCAAAAATATAAATTAACCTCCCTGCCCCACTTTAGTCCTATACACATCTATTCCCAGACTAAATCAGTACTAGCGCAATACTCAATATTTTAAATGTTATCGTAGATTTAGTTTTCGTGATAATAAAAAAAGAGATTTTGCACCAACAAAAAAAAAAAAAAGGATTTCATTGCATTGTTTTTTTTTTCCTTCAAAAGTAAATCCAAACTTTAAATGTAATTTTTTTTTCTTCAATTATTTTTCGATTAAATTTTTTGTTTAAAAGAATATATATATGTTTATTTTTAATTGTATTGTCTCTACTGCACTTTCAGTTCATTTTATTTTTGTTTGTGGTATGGTATTATTACATTTAGCGTTAAAGCTCTTTTTAATTATACTGACAAATAATAAACTTAAACATGAATTGAATTCTAACATTAAGAGATACTCGTAGCAGTAATCGCTGTAGTTATTTGAAATGTGTACAAAATTTAAATTTTATTTTGAAGTTTTAGTTTATTTTCATTGGATCCAATTTTTATAAACAGAATTAGATTTTGCAGCAGTCACAAAAGCAGTAGACAAAAAGTTTGATAAGAATATATTTTTAGAAAAAATAAAAAATTATAAGCTAATTAAAACTAAGCATTATTATATTTATTATGTCTGATTATGATTAATTATGATGATTTCCCTTAAAAATTAATATTTACCTATATAGTAGCCCAAATCCAAATATAAACTTGTTCTATCATGAATTATTACATTATCGAGTTAATCTATATTCAAAATGTAATTCTATGTAATCCTATTTTGCAGTTTATTCAAAAATTCGACCAGAAAATACGCTTTTGCTAATACAAATTTTCCATACATTATGATACAAATAATATTTGTTCTTTTCTCTCCTGAAAATTACATTTTTTTATTTTTTTTTGTTATTTAATAAATTCATATTTCAACGATGGTGGAAGAATTTAATCTATTTCTTAAACGAAAGTGTCAAAAATATTGAATTTTAATTTCATTTCGTTCTTTATACATACATATTCTGATCTAGATAAATTATTTGTCAAAAATCTGTACATTATGAAGATTCGATTTTCAAAAATTAGCTTATTATCTATTATATTGTCTATAGATGAAAAACGAAAAGAGAAAATTGATATTTATTGTAATAATTTTAAAATTAAAAAAAAGGAAAAGAAAAATAGAATTCTCGGAGTTGTAAGATTGGTTAATACGCCGATATAGTGTTTCGAAATAGATATTTTTTGCTTAAAATAATCTAGATAAAAATAAAGATAGCAACATAACACAAAATATAAATAACGTTTAATTTTTTATTTTATTTATCTAAAGACATGGAATTTTGGATTAACATTATTTCTGTTTAATTTCTTTAAAAATAGTAATAATTCTTAAGGCCATTTTTTCATAAAAGATTTAATGTATACTAAATTTAACTTTAGCTGGCTAATTTAATTTAAACTTACCTTTAAACTGAGCTCAAGCTAAACTAAGTTTAAACTACGATTTAAAAAAATGGCCCTTAATTATTTGAAGTTAATGCTTATAAGCTTTTTTGGCTTCAAAAATTGCGATTGCGATGAAAATTTTTTTTAATTATTAATCATATCAATACCAGCGTCATTTAAAAGCGTTAGACGATAGAAATAGATAATGTCGTTCAATTTTTATAGGAAAGAAGTTAGAAAAGTGCATAGTTTAGTAGTTTAGTAGACTACGGGTACGAGATAATTTATCGAAGAATTTTATGCAAAAACACTGGAAAAATGACTGTTAAAGAGACTTTACTTGTTTTTTATTTTTGGTAGTCCGCGATTTTTTTTTAATTTTTTAGGGGTCCGCCACCTGGTAAAGTTTTAGAAACGCTGCCCTAGTCGAAATTTGAGATATATGCTGTGAATATGTTTGTAATATATTTTTGTGCTGATATGTACTGATAGTTTATTGTGATATGTATTAGATATGTTTTTTTTTCTAGTATTTTTCAGATATTTTCAGATATATTTGCTTTTTCAAATTTATATATATAATTGGATGGATGGATATATAATATATATAATATATATATATATATATATGCAAAAGAATCTAAACTTATCTCTAAATGTGTTTAATTGCTTATCTTATGAGGTATATGTGTTTCATATATTCTTGGTAACATTTATTTTAATATTTTTCTGATTGATTTTATACATATTAAAAAGAAATCAGTATAGAAAAGTACGTATATGTTTGGGATCTCTGGTTGCAACGCCTTTATTGTAAAAACAGCTTGAACTATTCGCTTGTCCACGATATATTACTCATTATGATTTTAAAGCTACAAAGTTAGATGGTACTAATAAATGGTTATAAAAAGCACGAAAGCCGTAAATATCAACAGTACTATTTGAAATCATAATAATCAATGTATACAAGGCAGATTAGACTGATAATTGGTGGATATAAAATCGATATAAAATTTATGAATTGACTAATTAATATAATATAATAATAATAACATCAACACTATGTTCCAGCATCGTAATTAATTTTCTCAATAGAAAGCCAATTCACCCACATAATATAATATGAATTTATTTTGGCACCGCATATACCTACCTGCCAACTGATCTAAAAACCATTTTTGCTAAAAAGATTATTCAGGTCAGTGAGCATTTCTTTATGGAACCACATATGTAAAGGATTCTAGTTATTTATTTAGTTAATAGGCGTAAATATTTTAATGGCCGTATTACATATGTTTTATTTATTATATAATATTTTAAATCGAATCTTTCACCTATTATTTTCAATTGACTCTGCTCAAATTCATAACACCTTGAAAAGAAAAAAAAAACAATAAAATAAAATGAAAATTTTTCATATCGTATAAATATATAAAAATGTTTTTAAGGTGTTGTGTTCATAAAAATGATTGACTAAATTTGTTAACGATTGGTGAGCATTCATTCTAATAATAATAAATTTATATGTAAACCATATATATATTGTTAAATTCAAAAAGAAAAACTAAATATAATTCAATATTATTAAAGCACACTGACAAGTATTGACAATCTTGATTCTCATTCTATAAATAAAGCATATTTAATATAGGTGCTCAATCGATTAAATTTTGGGTTGTGCTACCACGTAATGTTTTAAGAATTTAGAATTTTGGTGGGTACGTTTTAACACATCAATTTTCTTTTTATATGGTTAAATATTATATGTTTTGGATGAAGTTGCCAAAAGTGAGGAGGAGGCAGAGGCAGAGAGGCGAACCTTTTCCATTTTTGAGGGTTCGGTTCTGAAAATTAAATTTAAGGGTTCGGTTCAAAAAGCGAAAAAACTGAGGTTCTTGGGGTTCGGTTCGGTTCGGTTCGGTTCGGTTCGGTTCAGCTTGCCAATTTTTAGTATAAATTGCTCAAAATTATTTTTTTTCATGAGGGTTCGGTTCTTTGGGTTCTTAAAATTAAAGGTTCGGTTCTTTAGGTTTGGTTCTGAAAATAAAAAAAGGAGGTTCGGTTCTTTAGGTTCGGTTATAAAATCGAAAAAAGTGAGGTTATTGGGGTTCGGTTTGGTTCGGTTTGGTTCGGTTCGCCTCTCTGGGCAGAGGTATTAATCATGTCGTTTATTAGAAAAAAAAATAATAAAGCTACGATTAAAAACTTTAGCACCACCTAAAACCACCTAAAGGTTAGTTGATTGGTCTAATATTTTAAATGAATCATTTACTTACGACAGTGGCTCTAATTTAATTCGAATTACCAGTAATTAATTAATTTACAAACCCTGATTTAAAATAATATATGAGACTTTTCGACCATCGTGTAAATGCGCAATCTTTGAAAGAGAATTAATAAATTCTTGAAATATATTTTAGAATGGAAATAAATAATATTCCTCACTCTGCAAATTATTATTGTCAATGCTCTAGACTATCTAAAATTGTATATATAAAAATATATTTCTGATTGCTTTGTATGCCCCATTCAACATTTTCTAATATACAATACATTTTAAATCTCTCGTTTGTATTTGGTTATTGTTGAATGTTTAATGTACCTGGGTAAGTCATAGTGTTAGAAGAATAATAATAATAAAAAAAGCGCAAATATTTACACAACATTGAAAACAAATGGAAGATAAATACCGTTGAATGCATATACAAAATTTACATATTAATCCCATTGGAACTGGAAATAAATATAATCTGGGAGCTTTTGCATGCTTACATTAAATTGTGAGAATAATAAAAATATTTCATAGAATTTTTTTTTTTGCATTTTCATATTTACATGTACATGCTTTGCATATACATACACTGCACATTGAAAAATACAAATGCACTTAAAAAACAAAATAAACAACAAAAAAAAAAAAATTAGAAGAATAAAGTTTATAAAAAGTAACATTACAATAGATGTGTTATTATATATTTGATTTATCTATATTTTTTATATACAAACACATTTCGTTAATAACTAATAATGTTTAACAAAAAATATTGTGCAAAGAAAATAGTTGATTTCGCGCGATACTTAACCGCTCTCGTAACTACTACTAGTCTGAAGTTGAAGAGTTAGTGCACGCGGAATCAAATATTGCTTAACTACATTTATATTGCCAAGGCGATGACAGCAGTTAAGTGCTCCCGAAAATAGAGTAGTTGGTTTTTTTTTATCAACTGGAGTTGATTCAGGGGATGGCAATATATGACAGTCTCATATAAAAAATTCAGACCAAATAGTGATATTTACTTTAAAATTTCATAATCACTATTTCACATATTTTGGGATAAATAGTGAAGATGCGTTATTTTCATAATGAGATAGTTATGAAATGAAAGAAAAAATTGTTTTCAATAATTGGACATTTTAATTAATGCATAATATAACACTAAATGGATAAAATATAAAATTAAACTTTATTTTGCATTGTCTGACAGAAAATATAGCGATATTGCCATTCTGTATGTCTATTCTGTGGTTAAGTGTTAAGTCCGCGCGAAATCACCTAATGATTGGAAATGCATTTGGTCTTATCGATACTCTAATGTGTCAAATTATAATTATTATTATAACGTACATTTTAATTTGTTTAGTCAGCACATACTTCATTTTTATTACTTATATTATACATATATAATTTATATATTGATAGTTTAGAAGGAACATTGTGTATTCCATTAAATATGTTATACAAATTATCATTTTCACAAAATATAAAATATGAAATTTAGTGAAATTCAAATGTTGATCTCAGCTCTATTTATATTATACAGCATCAGCTTTCAGTATGATATAAAACACAACATTTTCAAATGAATAATTCATTTTTTTTTTCTTTGTTATTCTAACAATTTCCAGGAAAATGTAAAATTTTATCTCATAAGCAACGCTATAAAGTCGAAAATGTAGAAACAAAGTTTTTCAAAAAATATATATATTATATATGTATATATATTTTTATAAAATACAAATTAAATTTCGCCCAGGTTTGTCGTTTAATTAAGTTTAGTAGATATAGTACCAAAAGATTATAATGAGATTGTTCGCATATTTTATGAGACTGAAAGTGCTTACAGCAATTAATTTGAAACAGCATGCTATTTTATTTATTTATTTATTTATTTATTTATTCATGCTGATTTTGTTGTTTTTTGAACTGCTCCGCTTTAAATAGAAGAAAATACGCTAAATACGTTTATTTTTGCATAATTTTTTTTATTTAGTTCACTAGAAGTACCTACGTGTATAATATATACATTATAAATACATATCTACTTGATTATACTAAACATTCCTGATATGCACATATGAATGAGCTTTGCAATTGTTCAAAGTTTGAAAATTGTCAATAAGAATTCGAACGTATATGAAATAACTTGATTTAAACCGAAATAAATGTTGATTATGAAAACTTTCATATGATGATGGATTTTTAGAATTTTCAGCATTTTTAACTTTTGAGCTTGAAATTTCAAAATAAAATAAATCGCTGCTTATTTGCGTCCACATATTCGTATGAACATTCTCAAAATAATTTTTGCACAAACAAATTGAATTATTTTGTTCAAAATGTTTATGTGTTATAATTTTTATTTACATTATAATTTATCATACAGTAATTATAATTTTGAAGGTATTTTTCCGACACAATAGAATGAAATTCAATCAACGCAATAATTTGGTTCAAAGCAAATCCTCTATCTATAACTTAAATTTCATTATAAAAAAGAAGTCATTGTGGTAAAATTGTTGCAAAAAGCTACAAAATCTAATTACATTCAACAGTATAATTTTGTACGCTGGATATGTTTGTGTATGTTATGTGTCTATTCAACAATATTATTGTACATAATAATGTAATATTAAGCATTAGCTATTTATTAATAAAGACTGTTTAGATATGTATGTGTGACAAAACATTAAATGAAATGCTTGCATTTATAAATAAATCTACATATCTTTTCTATACTTATATGACTATGATATAATTTATAATAAATATTGTGCATATTATAAAATATCATTTCCATTTAACCCATTGTGGATAATAAAGGAAATGTAATTGCTTTCAAAATATGTCGTTGATATTTAGCAAATATAAATTTATTTAGATTGTATCCAGTTACTCTATCGGAACATAATGTAAATAATATATGTATATGTATATGTATAATGATTAGATGAGTTGTATATGAATTTTGTTTTAGTCAATTATAATGTATTACTGTGTTATATGCTTTTGTTTTATGGTGTATGTATCTATAATATGACATATGAATAATAAATATTTCGTAGAACGTTTAAATACCGAATGCATGTTAAATATAATAATATTACTATGCTGGTGCGATTTTGTATAGCGAGTATATTATATTTCAATTGTATTGAATAGCTATTTATTTAAAAGATTTATCAACAAATACTGTGAAATGTGTATTACTAGTAGGTAGAAACATAATATAGATTGTAATGAACATCACAGAACTGAATTCGATTCGATTAACATCGACATAAGTCAAATATCAAAAAATAAATATTTGCACGAATGTAAATATATATTAGCAATAGCATTTTGATTCATTAAGTGTTGGTGTGAGCTAGGGTTTATTATAGTTACTGAAGTTTTAATCTCGGATTAATTTGAATAACTGTATTCAAAAATAACGGCATTACATGTTTTTTAGGCTCTAATTGATACAATTAATAATTTTTTTTTTTAAATTATAAAAAATTATTTCTGTTTCATTAAAAATGCCATAAAAATGTATTTAGTATTTTTGAAATGTTTATATGTATGTCAGTATGCATTACGGTGATTTGCACTATTGAGACTCCATACTGCAATTAATAGTAGATTTTTAATAAAAGTAGACAATTATTCTATTTGAAAAATAATTTCATCCATATCACACCGAAAACCAAAACAAATTCTGCTAAAACAATAAAAAAGTTTAAAACATAACGACTTGCAATTGCAATCAAACAATTTATTTTATATTCTCAGACTAAATTTGACTGACCTAAATAGTCTATGTGTACTCCATAAATTTTATATAAATAGAAATATTGTGAGCATATTGAGTGTTCATCTAAATTGTACACTGTAAGAAAATGCAGAATTATAATAAAAATTTAATTGAATTACTTAACGGTTTGGGTAAAATATTTTAAAATTTAATTTTTAATTCGTTTCATACGAAATATTAATAAATAGAAAAGAAAAACAACAATGGAATTCAAGATTGAACATTTCTAAATGAATCAAAACTTCAAAAAAAAAAATCATAATTATATAATAAAACCCAAATTGAAAAATAAAAAATTATACCTATTAGGTAATTTTATTATAGTTAAACTTAGAAATCTCATTCAAAATGTAATCCCGAATCCCGATATATTTAAAAAAATAGAAAAAAAAATAAATAAAATTAATACTAAATTTTAGGAGACGAAAAAAAAGCCTAAATTTCAATTTCTGTTTAAGCGATTTTTTATCCAATTTCTTTCAGTGCATTTAAATTTGGGTAATTTAATGTTATATGAATATATACAATATATATTTTTTGTTTATTTAACGAATTTTTATAAAATTTTCAGTGAATAGCAATTTGAAATTTTAATTTCAATTTAATTTTTTTTTTTTTACTTAAAAGTTTTCCATAGCTAAAACCCAATAGCGGTACCCCATTCTTCTCGATATTGGCTGAAAATCATAATATAATCTATATTACATCAATCCATTTGTACACAACCATTTAAAATTTACTTTTATTTATTTATTTATTTTATTTTGGTTTAGCTTATTTGTGTAGAGTATATATAAATATATATTTTTTCATGATAAATTGGATTTCCTAAGTGCTTTGAAATTATTTATGAAAACCAGTGAATTAAATCGTTTTAAAATTTGCCGAACCTTTTTCTGCGGTTTACGATTTACATTATTAGCCTATAACACGAATATAAGTTGACTCTTAGAGCGAAGCTTTCCCAGATTGAAATTAATCAAAAAATATTTAATATCCTGCATGATTGTCTTGTTAATTTTGATACCGTTACTACGGTACTCTTGTTCCTTATATAGAATATTTTTTTTATTTTTTTAAGCATAATAAATTAAAATATATATTATTAAATTAAGCTGTGCATTGTGCAACTCAGTATTCTTATAAATACTATTCAAAAGAAATCAATGGATTTTTAAAAAAAAAAAAAAAATATGTGGAAGTTTTTTTAATGTTTGATACATACTTTATTGTACATATTAGCTTTACTACAGCCTACATATTTAATTCATCCAATGTGATTTCTCACAGAGGTAAACCACCAAAAAATCGAATTCGTTATATCGAGGTTCTACTGTAATAGAATCATATAAAAATCGTATGCACATAGAGATTTACTTGCGTAAAGACTGATACTGCTTATCCTTATCTGCTAAATAGATTTTCTCAAAAATCATGCTTCGCATTTCTTTTTTTTTTACATTTCTATATAGGTAAATAATAAAAATAGTGTTCAGCTGACTTATAAGTAGTAACTGTTAAATTTATGCTTACATTTTTTTTTTTTTTTTCGTTTAAATCATGAACGAAAATAATATGCAGCTTACTCAAAAGATATTTTAGATTTATAGCCTTAAAGCATATAATTTTCACTCCGATTATATATTATTATTGTGTGTATATCACTTTTATTCTTATATTTCGGTATTTCGAAAACATATTATATTCTTCAATTTATTTTCAATATCTATTTACAAATGTATTTTGATTTTGAAAATGAATCAAACTTAAATTAACATTTCTTAGCATTATAGGTAAGTATTATTAAATCCATATGTTACTTAAATTATCACAATGTGTGTTTTAAGATATTGGAAACGATCAAAGAAAACGTTAAGTTCAAATCAACATTATCTAACTACAATAAACTATTTGGGGTGTGAAATTTTTTTTCCCTATGATTCAAATAATAATAATGAAAAAAAAATTGATGTCATATAATCCTAGAATTATGGTTTTAAACTTAAAGTTTGATTTTGATCGTCCCAAATATCTTGAGACACACGATATAGTGTCACCAAAATTTAAAGCATCAATAAAATTACAAAACATAAAAATAAGAAACTCGTTTCTAGTACGTAGTGTACGAGAATTTTCTTTGACGTAAAATTTTCTTTGAAACTTCATCTAACTAAGAAAAAAGTTAACCCATTGATTCACAAACCGAGCAGATTTTTTAACGTGTTCATAGGTGTGCAAAAAGTCTTTCCGATTCTTGTAACGTGTCTAAAACGTTCCTTTAAATGCATATTATTCTCACTTAATTTTTTTCTTCAGTAGAGTATAACGTATAAGTACTAGTAAATGCATATTTTAGTCTGAAAGATTTTGAAATTTTCAACTGTTGGAATTTATGCAATTTAATCCGAAGCGTAACAATGGAACAGTGCCCTCATGAGCATCCAGGGTAACTTTTGCTTATTAAATAAAAGACTATTAATTTTGCATTAAATACATATTTAATTAAATGAACAAAATAATAATTTTAGAAAAGTGAAAAACTTGGACACACCTCGTAAATCTATTAAAATAACATAAGAAGCATGAAAATATGAACAAAACAATACATAATTCTTATTCTTAATCATAAAAAAAAAGTTCATGAAAATTTGATTTTATAATTTCTTCGTCATTTCTTTATCTTCTTGAAGAAAAAAAGTAATAACTAAACAAAAGATTAATTCTTAATGATGAAATAAAAGGTCTATAATGTATATATTAAAAAAATTCCTTACAAAATAAAATTGATTTCTCAATCACTTACGTTTCGTCTATGCCTCGTTGTTTTGGGAATAGATTTCAACGATAATGATTTTAATAACGAAAATAATTGCTCTGACGATCATCCATAATTATAAAAATATAAAAATCATATAACTACAAAAAAACATACAATTATTGAAACACGAACAATATGAAACATAAACTGAAGAAGTGTGTTAAAAATACCAAAACTTTAACTAAAAGTAATGAGACATGCAATTAGTTTTTTGACTACATGCATATGGAGTTAATAAAAGAAACTAATTGTATTATTATTTAATGCATTCAAGGCCACATGCTATTCAATTCAATTTTCATATTTTCATTTTAATCATATACATTTTAGTTTCGTTCCTTTTTTAATAGTTTATAATACTCGTGAATGCAATGCTTATATATTTATCCTTGATATGTATTATACATATAGTATTACAAAATATTATGATTTCTAAAAAGAATGGAAAGAAAATAAAATTTATATGATTAGAATAAAAATACATATGTATAAAATTTTAAATAATAGAAAAAAAGAAAAAATATCGCTATGTGGACTTGAACCTTCGAACCTAGTAATCAACGATCGAGGTCGAGGTATAAATATTGTATAATTCATAATTTATAATACATATAGCGTACATAGAAGCATGAACTATTTTTCATTCCATAACATTTTATGGAAAAATAATATTCATAAAATATGCAATTTGTAAGGATGAGATAACCGCCGGGCCAGGAATTGACTCAAAATTGTATGCTAAAAGTATAAAAAAAAAGATTTAAGGTATTAAAGAAAACAAAATGAAATAAAAGATTTAAAAAAAGAACAGGTGGGAAATAGGAGAGACACTGTTTTTATTCTTATGATTATTAATACCATAATTATACCATATGATGATATATATATATGGTTTATGTGATTACTATACCAGAGCGAGAGAGCGAGTTATTGAAATGGTATTAGCATGAAAACCGGTAGAATTGAAAAACGCATACCATATGCTACGGTATAGAAATATAGTACGACAATGATATTAATCAGATGGTATATTTTGGAACGTTAATTAATACCATCTTAAGTATATACCTCACATAGTATGAATTTCATATCGTACACAAGGACGATAATTTTGTTTTTATATTTTTAAATAAATTAAATTTATGACAATTTATTTCTTCTTTAATGGGACAAAAAAAAAGAGAATGCTGTTTTTATTTGATTTTTAATTAAGAATTCTTGTTATGGTTTTTATCTGAATTAATTATTTAAGTTTGAAAAATAACGATATTTTAAAGATCCAAAGTAGAATATATTTATGGTAACACTAATTATGGTATTGCCACATGAGAGATGGCGGAAAATTATGAGCTTGTGTTTTCATAATACTCACACTAACATACAATATTTCGTGTATGTGTATGGCCATTTTTATTAAGCTCATGGTTTCTTTTTTTAAACATGTGGTTCTACCATATGGCAGAGACAAGCACCTCGGAGATTGTAATAAAAAAGAAATATGACGGTAATCATGAGACAAAATGCAACTCAGAAAACAATGGTGCCGGCGGTTCTGAAAAATTCTTTACTTCCCGGGTAAAAAATTATTTTACGTTATGCTACTTTATAAATACCAAATTGTGACGTCACTTAAAGTTATTCTCACGTAAAATCAACGTAGTTTAAGAAATCCTAAAGTACTTAAAGTAACCAAAATTTTGATTTTTGAAGTAATACTATTCTCGTAACGTATTCTTAAAGTATATTCCAAATTCAGATTTTGGCTGTACTTCAAGTACTTTACGATTTTTAATGTAAACTTAAAGTAATTCCAATTTTGAATATTTATAGTACTTTAAGTACTTTCTGATTTCATGAACTACATTAATTTTACGTCAGAATAACTTTAAATTACGACACAACACATTTTAACAACTTTACAACTATGATGTAGTTGTAAATTATCTAAAAGTATTATAACGTCTGCTGTTATAAAATATGAAGTATTTTATAAAGATGTGTAAAGTACTTTTTTATCCGGTTAACCGTAACATTATTTTCTCAACATTTAAAGATTCAACGCTATTATTTTTTGTGATGTCAAAATATTCTTTGTGACTATAGCTGTAGTTAAAAGAAAAGAAAAACAAAGAAATCAAAATGTACCATTACCTTAATATTATTGAATTGCAAAATAGCACTTATGTAAATGATTAATTTGTATTCATCAACTATTTCAAATATTCCAAATTACTAGCTCGATTGTAAAAGCTATATAATATATTTTCATTTTTTATTTAAATCATTGGCTTTTCTCTGGCCCTTTTACCTACTACTCGAATTAAAGTGATAATATAAAATTAGAAAGATATCATGAGCAATATGCTAAAGTCAATTAAATCCTTGCAGCTAAATATACATTTTGTTGTACACAATGGTGTCTAACTAATATAAATACTTCAGAACAATAGGCCCTATTAATTAATACATTATTGTTCATGTTCATACATAAAAACTGTTTTCGGTTTTTGGGTTTTCAATTGGTAAAAACATAATATTATCATTTTATATAAAATGACAAAATTGCAAATTCAGATAGTCACACATCTACCGCTCACATTATAAATATCCAATTCGATTTGTTCTATTTTATTAATGGTTGTTAAGGATAAGAGCTAACTTGTTTCAGAAAAAATTGAACCTTTTTTTGTAAAACGTTTATTATTTTATTAAATGTTATTCGTACATCTATATAAATATATGCATACCTGGGTATCGCATACTAAATTATTAAATGATTCGAAAGTAAATTGAATGTTTCCAATCGAAATTTCACGTTCTCATATTTTACAACTCGACGTGTTGTTTGTTGAACGTATACTGAAAGCTTTTAACATCATTTAATATATAAGAATTTCAGGGGTGGCGATGAACACTAGAAATATTATACACAATTCACAATGATTGGCGAAAATATTTTCTAGCACTAATACATCTACGGTAGTTCATTCACATTAAGAGAAAAGGAGAATCGATTTAATACGCAGGCGCCAAGCAAATTTTGATGCTGAGGAAGGTAGAACAGAAAACTAATGGAAACTATTGAACAAACAGTTATAAACAGAATCTGTAACTAACAAAGTTTGTTTTGTCAGTTAAACATTTAATTTATATTTAGCTCTTTCGTAAGCTAATTCTTTTGATTCATTTATGTTAAAATCTGTAAAATTTTAAATTTTTGGGTTGGGCTATTTGCCTTCAATGAAGCAGTTAAAAGACACAATTGAATAGAAATTGAATATAGATATAGAAGGACTGTGAAAGGCAACGTAGTACAAAAATATCGTGTGCGAGCTGCAACACGAAACTGCAGTGCGTGTGTGTAATTTTTTCTTGGTAGCTCGCATACGATTTTTTGACTATACTGTCCTTCTATCTATATTTTAATTCTATATTTGTAATATTTTCCGGAGTCATTATCTGTACAATGTACTTGTACATGTCCAAACCATCTCAGTTGTTGTAGCATATATCTCAATCAAAAACCTTTACAGTAAATCATCTTTCGAAGTTTTTTATGTGCCATTCTATCCCAGTATGTCAAGTAAATCCTTTTGAAATATTTTGTATCAAAAGATAAAAATGATATTTAATAAAAATTAGTTTAAAAGTAATTTTACTTAACTTATAACCATGTATGTATGTACGTTATGTTACGTTTTGAAAAAATAACATAGAGGGTAAGATTTTCTAAACAAAAATCATGTTGAATTTTTTTTTTTTTTTAGTAAATCATGTACACAAAAAGCGGAAAAAACTCGCACTGTATACAAATCGTATTTTGGTAATCGAGGTAGGGTTATTTTTGAAAACTTAAAAAAATTACTATTTTGTTCAAAATCGACAGAGGGTAATATTGATTGGTAAAACGTTGTCGTTGATTGTATCATTACACACACGCACTGCAGTTTTGTATGCTAGTGTGCGTAATGATACAATCAA
>JAABKK020025372.1:0-17073 GCA_011634745.2 Catotricha subobsoleta | reverse complement strand
AAAAATGAGGTTTAAAATTACGTAAATTTTTTACTATAGGTAAATTTTACTAAACTTTTAAAATTGTGCTAGCTGGGAATTCAATGATTTTATTTATATAAATGATATCAATTTATTGATCTTTATTGAAATAGTGCACAACTGAAATAATATGTCTGTAATTGAATCATTAAATTTATATTTTAATTTAATTGCGTCAATATAATCGTAATTTTTTTTTTATTTGAAAAGAACATTTACAATTATTTATATATCACTTTAAAATTGATTAAATCTATTTATTATTTTCTAGCAAGTTTTGTGCCATAAACATTTAAGAGAGTGCATTTTTTTTTTAATTTAATATTTATATTTAATTGTTTTTATTAACAAAACGAAAAAATTCTTGAAAGAATTATTTAAAAACTATTTGTATAAATGCTTATTTTTTTAATGCATAAGAAGTAGATACTCAGTCAGTCATCATCATGAAATTATTTTCATACACCAACCATTTTCATTTAGTTTTAGATTGAGAATGAAAATTACAAAATCAAATTGTCAACGTTTCTATTAGAATCAAATTGTATTCCAACTTTTATTACGAAATGAAGCAAAAAAAGAAAAAAAGAAACAGTAACAGAAATTTCGTATGCCATATTGAACTTATAGCTAAACTTTCGAAAAAGAAAAAGAATGAAAAGCAACTGCTTATCAATATGACGCAAAAAAAAAAATCAAAACGTTTTATATAGAATTGAACCCACTATCCTAACTGTTTGATCTTTGTAACAGATAATTGCAAAGATAAAATTCGTTTAAAGATAAGAAAATTTCACAGAAAATATATTATTGCATAAATTCTGATCATTGTATAGCATTGAATTAAACTTTCCAAAAAAAACAAAAAAATAGAGAGAAAGTAATTCAAAGAATTTATTTCGTCGTTAAAACAAATGCGATTTATATTCTCATATTATATATTAACATTAATAGTTGAATGTCTTGAAATATGCTCAGAAGGCGTTTTAATAGTATAGTCCTACTAATTTTCATAAAATAATATTTACTATAGGAAATACCGAGTACTGAAGATGTTTCTCCTTTTATTATTTCAATGAACGTACTCTGTTGCGGTTTTCTTTTTTCTATTTCAAAACAACAAAAAAAAAAAATACCTAAAATTCCTCCTATCTTTTAAATATAAAATATATTATATACATATTAATAACATAAAACCTGAATTGGAGTAAGGATTTTCCATCATTCTATATTACAATGCAATCTACACTGGATAAATATAATATAATACATATAAATACACTACGTACACATTTTATGAGATTTGATCTCGCACTGTTTCAGCTATATTCATCTACTATGTGGTATAAACAGCAAAAGCTTGTAAATTATTTCGTTTACTATGATTCCAATATATGCTATGGGATAGGATTTGTGTACTATGGTAGAGTTAAAAGCTATGGTTATATTGTTATAAAATATATATAGAAATAAAGTTTTCCTATCAAATTTGCATTTTATTGTAAAATATCTCTTTGACTTGACGCAAAATATGTATAAATATAATATACACAATATATATACAATATATTTGTATCAAAATGTACAAAGGACAAATTTACAAGTTTATTGGATTTATTATTATAATAGCAAACACGAGCGCAGCAACACTTATACAATATACACTATACTATTGTCTGTCGTATTTTTTTTTTTTTTTAAATAAATATATATATATATATTTAATGTATCGCCTAAAATAACAAAATCATCTCTCTAAGAAAATTAAAAGTCGAAGACTTTTAGCATATACCGACTAGCGACAGAGTTATAATATCTATTAATAAAATATTACGTTGTTTAAACAGATTATGCTTGGTATAATTTTATTTACGTCATAATATTCTTACATATTTTTTATGCAAATTCAACAATATTCTATTTTGCTATAGTGTTGACGACAATAACTTCAAGGGGTTTTCTGTATATTAATTTTGTTTGTTTAAGACAAAAAATTTAACATCCACTTATCCAACATGAATGATTTATATTTCGTTATTTTAAATTCATATCAGATTAGTTGATTTCATAGCTAAAATATTTATCTCTGGCATAATCTATGAACAAAAAAGCAAAAAAAAAAAAAAAACAATTTAAGCTCGAGTTAATTCTTATTTGAAAATTTCAAATAGTATGTAAACTGAACACATCATTTTGTCACTAATTGTTTTTTTTTTCATTCTAAAAACTTTTATAATATTATCACACTGCCGTTTTTCAAATTTAATGAAAAATATATAATATTAAAAATGTTCCCGTCATTCTTCAAGTAATAATTAAATGCCATTTATATTAAAGGTCGTTTTCAGTTTATGCTTTGCCCGCAAAATCTAACAATCACTTGAAACACAATTTCCAATTAATCCATTCAAAATTACAGCAATCCATGTGAATTTAATGGCACGTTTGAATTACAAACGTTATGTGAATTTTATCCCATAATAGTTCAATTAAATTCTATATTACCAATATATAATCTTTAATAATATGTACTTATAATTAGTATGCGGTATTCGTTATAAAATAAATGACAATCTATAAATAAATTATAGTTTTAATATATTTAATAAGATTGTACTTAAAATTATTAACATAATAAATATTAGTAATTATCGTTACGCTTGTATTTATATGATTTTTTTTTTTTGATTTTTTTTACTTTTTTATTATTCCATAAATTAATAATGAAATACCAATATTCGTACATAGTATTATTAAATGGTTTTGCATATTGCCACCATTACATTACAATTATTATTATATGTAATAAAGATTAAATCAAATCCAATCTTTCTCCATAATTTAACACAAAATTTTGTATATTATTATATTATAGAGGCAAAGGCAGCTTAAGAAATTATTATTAATATGATGATAATGATGTTTCATAAAACAATAAAAGCCTATTCGATGACAAACTGACTAAAACATAATATGCGTAATGCGTATATACTTACGTATTACAGACACACATTACAGTGGGTGGGAATGTACAACAATTTGACTCTTATGTTATGCTATATATAATATATATATATATATATTTATCTAATAATATAAGTTAAAATTTATAGAATATAATAGGCAGGTACATTTCAATATTAATTATAATATTATTATACATATTATATTATGCTTCATGTGTATACCAATTATTTATTATTTAGTGTTATGTAATATATTTATAATGGGCCTAATAATGACATTCTATTATATTACACAGACACACACACACACACACACACACACAATCACATATTAAATTAAATATGTTTACTAGGATATGTTATTCTGTATACATATTTTATATATTGTTTCAGTTAGCTAGAGAAAACTAAGCAGCTCAGTTTAATATCCGATTAATTAAATCCGCTTGTAATACTTGTGTATAATATTATGTTTTCAATAAACAATAGACAATTAATGAACTCTCATCATATACATCATCATGTCTCTCTATTATCTATAATTCAACTCATACTTACTATGCAATGGATGTTGTGTAAGTTTGTTTTTCACTTCATTTTTGAAAAAAAAAAAATGAATTATAGGGATTAGAGTGGATCTACTTTTTTTTATTCATGCTTTCTGCCATTGTTTTCTGAATTGCATTTTGTCTTCTGATTAACGGCACTAAAAGGATTTTGAAAATAATTGCTGTAGCGATCCACAAGGTACGTAGATTTTCGTGGCTTTTTTTTAACCGCGAGGATTTATTTTTCGTCAAAAAAATGAAGTTTTGTACCAATCCATTGACAGAGCTTGTCTTTATAAGAAGGACAAGATACAGTAGTATGTATTTAATAATGTGACTTTTATAAGTCAATAAAAATTAACCGTTAGCACATATAAAGAAATTACTCAACTATCAATGATCCTATTTAAAATATACTTATTACCGAGTCATTTAACTACTATTACGAAATTAAAAAAAAAAAAATCTCATCATCATTTAAAATCCTTGGTAAATCTAATTTTCCATTAGAATAAATGGTCATTCAATCATATTCTGGACCCTAATTCAAATCATTTCAACAAGACAACATCGATATTACTTGGTTTAGTTTTTCATTTTTCTCAATATCTTAAATTACATAATATATATATGAATACGTTGTTATCTTGCCTATCAGCATTAAACTATGTTTTGTGAAAAGAAAAAAAAATATATATATTTGAAACAAACTTATGATTTAGACTATATAAGATTTTATTCGAATCATCGTATTCTATCAAGCACAAAATTCAAGAAACCTGTACAAGAGCACTTAAAATAATATTTCGAAATCAAAGAAATCAAAGAAATCTTTTCCTTCATATACTTCATATACGAATCTCTCAACCCTATATGAAAACCATATAAATATAAATTTTGTACTATTTATTTGTTTTTTGTGTAATATGAAATTAGATAATTTTGATTATTTCTTTGAATTTAGTTATATATACCTACAAACAGTACGTAAATATATAACTACATATTTATATTCATCAACCGTACACAATTAATTTATTGTGTACAATATTATCAAAAGCCATACATGTGAAATAATACAACCAATTCATATGGCTTGTCTAGCAGACATTGTTGAATTGTAGGCGCGCACTTTTCATTTAAAGTAGCAGATGATAATGTTTTTCTATGCGATACATATTAGAATATGGAAGCAGATATTAGAATATGAGCAGAAATTATGTATATCACTTTGTTAGTCTTCGGTAAAAGTACTTTTCATTTTCTGTATTTTTTTTAATTATATCCTTTATGTTCTATAAATTTGTATAAAATTAGCAAATAATCATATTATAATAAGGTTAAGAATTAAATTTATAGCATCATCATGATTCATTATCATTATTATATAACATACACAAAAATGTTCATATATTTTAGATGTATTCTATATCGCGTGTAGTCACGGATGATGGTTTATGCATATAGAGTTTTTAATATTATGGCTTTAATCCGCGCGTGAGCTGTACACTAGATATATTTATGTGCGGTTTTATTTAAATTTTAATTGATAAATAAGTATGTTTCGAGATGAACCTGAAGAGGATGGAATAAAGTCGATAGAATTCATATTGCTTTGTAGCAGATATGAAAGTATAATCATTAATGTATTAGAAAAGTAATGTATTATAAATTTGATGTATTTCTGTTATTGAAGGGATTACATTTGGTTTTTTACTTTGGAATTGTGATATATTTTTTTGTCCTTTTTCTATGAATATCTCGCAAACTAGTCCGACGATTTTCTTGAAATTTTTGTATGTAACACAAGTTACCATTTCAGATCAAACGTTTTTCACGTTTTAATTTTGACACTTGTTTTAACAATATCTCGAAAACCAATTGACTTTCCTGAAAAAACGCTTGGCCAAAGCGTTTCGAACTTTTGAATTTAAATTTTTTTTTTTTTTTTTAATTTTCTTAAATATCTCAAAAATTAGTCCGAAGATTTACCTGTAATTTGTATATGTTGTTCAGCTCGTAATAAAATTACTTCTCTTGTACTTATATAGAAATAAAAAAACAATTATTTGAAATTTCTGTTCGTATTTAAATTCGTACCAATTTATTGGCAGCTTGTTTAAATTTGTAATCGTAATTCAATTACAATTCAGTATTAATGGGCAATAGAATTTCCATTCATTTTTATTTTTCATTTGTACTCTATTATTTTATTGATTTGTTTTGAAATGAATAATTTGTCACGTTAATAGAATTGATAGAATCACCGAGAAAACTTTCAATTTATTGATAACACTTTGAAAATAAATGTAATTTGTAATAAATATAATTCCTAATTCGTACGGATCACAATTTTCAATAGGTTTTGAAAATATTTCAAACTGAAACTGAAAGTTAAATATGTTATATTCGGTTTTCATATCACCCAAGATTATTGGAAAAAGAATGTAATTTATGTCGTAAGCTGTTATCTTATAAATGTAACAATAAACCAAATTTATATACAACATTAAAAATATGAATCTAAATGAAAATTGTGTTTATTAATATGATAAAAAGCCTAATATAAATAACAACTAACTAAACAAACGATGCCATAAGAAAAGAATCACAAAAATTTCACGTAAAACGATACTTATTTTTCATGTTTCCATAGCATAGATGTAACCAGTTTTCCTTTTCCTGCTGATGAAAGGATATGTTTATTATTATTTTTATATCATATTTCTAGCGCAATTACGTTTTCCCTCATCTTTATCAAATGTAAGCCAATTTTACTCAATTTAACTTATCGATACTATATTTCGAAATAATGGAATAAAAAAAGTTTTTTTTTTTTTTTGCAGGCAAAAAAGAAGTAATAAGATTTAGAGACAAGCACGTATAAAAATATTAGGCACTGCTTGAGGTAAAATTGGTATAATAAATAAAAACATCAAATATTTTCATGATGTGATTTATGAAGTAATTCCTCAGTACGTCATGTATATATTCTATATATTTCATTATTCATTATTCATTATTCAATATCCCATGGTGGTCGTGGGGGGGTATATTGAAATAAAATATGTGCGTGCAAGGTGTATTACATGTATTTATAAGGAAATTTAGTACCAATACAGGAGTTTACGGTCCTTTGAATTGGGGTCATATTTTTCTATAGCCAATATAAATGTTAAACGTAATATAGTTAATGATGTAAAATTTCTCATTTAGATATTGTCATATTAAAGCGTTATTACTGGACCCAACCTTACATCCATCAAGGTTCTTTTTTCCCCATTGCTAAAAATTTAATCTATTCGTGTATCCTCTAGTTATTTCCATGACATACTGTTTACATAGCAATAATTATGCTAATTTATAATAAGTATTTTTATTATATATTATTAAACCAAAGCATGACCATCCGAACCTTTATCACATCCAGCTGGGTTGAAAAGTTTTGGATAGCTAAAAAAAAAAATTGAGATGTTTTTCATTATAAGTAGTAAGTAATGAAGGTAGGCAATGCGACATATAAGGTCAGACAGGGAACACATATAGCAAATGAAAATATTGTGTTAGTGACCTTCGACTAAACTTGACCAGACAGTCTTTTGTCAAACTTCCTAAACTGAAATGAGAGAATTATTTTTTTAATTTGGTCCTCATATAAATGTTATTTAAATGTACCTACAATAAATCATATATTTTATTTCTTTTTGATGTATACAAACAATCCATTTGATTGGCAACTTAAATATAATAAGTAGTTAATTCAGTATTTTTAACTACGTTTCCAACTACAAATTAAAATTCTTTCCGAATATATTTACGAATATACATATAATCATTTCTTCATAGCTAAATTATGGTTGTTGGTCGTAAAAATCAACATTATTAAAAAAAAAATAATTATGTAATTGCAATAAATTTCATTAAAAACTTTAAACCGTTTTTTTCTTTTCTTTGTATAATACAATGTTATTTGCACATACACTCAACGCCACTATACTCTATACCGCAGACCTCACGAGCAAAACTTTATACTTTTGTAAAGCTTACTCGTGCATTTTAAAAAGTAAAACAATGAAGCAAGTCACGTGTCCATCATATGCCATATCTAACATCGTAAGTATAGAATAACATTTTATATTTATAAAGTTAGAAAATAGGTTGGACGAAAAACGTGCTCAATTTTCTTAAATCTCTTATTCGCGGAATATCATAAAATGTAGTCTCAATGTTGTTGTAAAATGATTATTTATTTTTTTTCATAAAAAAATATGCAATGTCTCAATCTCATATAATAGAATAATTTTAGTTCCTTTGTTATACTTGAATGTTGAATACAGTTTTATCTATGCTTTTTTATGAATTGCTGTTTTATACAATATTTAGCCGGCACAAACGAGTCTCTATAGATAACTTCAACGCATTATTTTATGTAATATCAGGTAAACCATATATTCTATTATATATTTAGACAGACCAGAAGCTAAAAACAAAATAAAAATTATACAAAATATTCTGTGAACAACACTCTTAGTAATAATAATATATCTACAATATGATTTTAAACAATGAAACATTTTATCTTTAGCATGGAAAAACTGATACATATGATGTTAAAAATATTTTAGTAAGTAACACACACATTGTTGAACAATTTATAAAGTTTAATTTACTAATATGTATTTGTTTATGATTGTTATTTTTAGATTTTGTGTTCCTTTTGTTAAGTTTTTTTATTTTTTTTTTACTGTTTTACTGACCAACACCGAAAAATAGAGAAAAACAAAATTGGAATCTAAAGAAAAAGTTTAGCTACAAAGCAGGAATGCTACGTCCGAAACCCGCAGTTTTCATTTACAGAAAATATTTCGCAAAATATTTTGTTTTGTGTTTTATTCAGAAAAATAAAGTGATGAAATTTTTTCGGTAAATTGAATTTCGAACATTTTCAAGGTCTGTAATATTAGTAAAAGAATTTAGATCAAGTAATTTTAGAAATAGAAAATGATAATCTAAAATCGATTAACAACAATCGTCAGGGATGGGCCAGTACAGTATTTATACTCGTATTCTAAAAAATATACCTCTGTACCAATTTTTTTTTTTTTGGTACTGGACTGCCTAAAATATATTTGAGTTTCGGTTTTTCAGATACCCTTTTCAGATGGTCTTTAGTGCCATATTTTGAGGTACTTCATATTTTTCAAGAATACCCAGTACCAGAAAATTTCCTTTTTTATAAAGTGTTATAATATTGTTATTATAATAAGATATGAAATTGAAGTTTTTTATTATCCCTATTTAAGTATTGTAGCAATCAATCGTAAGTATTTCGAATTTTATTTTTAGCGCAAAAAACAAACAGTGCAAATATGAAACCATAAAACGGAACATACTTAAACAAAGGAAATTTTATTAGAAAATGTATAAATCCATAATCTAATAAAATTCTCTTACTTTATACAAATATATTTCTTTACGGTATGATTGAGAATTAACACCTGCTTTATAGAAATCGAACAAAGCAAGAAAATAATCTGTCCGAAATCAAAAAAAATAAACTTATTTATAAGCAACCAGCGATTGGTTTACCTAGTCTCACACTCGAATGTACAATCAACAAGATTAACTATAATTTTAAAAAAATCCCTAAGAGTCCAATAATATAAGTCTCTGTTTATTAGAGGACAATTTTCTACATTTTTTTTCTCTCAATCCCAATTTTTTTCCTTTTTTTTATTTCTCGCAAAACGAATAGAATAAGAAACAATATATATAAATAAAGTATTGTTATAGATTACACAACGATTCAGTTATTTTGTGCAAGAGTTATTCATATACTTATTGTAAATAAACTTCAAGTCAGTGAGGTTCGCAAATTGAGACACTTTCGAGTTCTGAATGAATATTAAAATCAATTTTTTTTAATTAATTTAATGAGATTTAGTAGTATTGTGTATTTCAGTAAAGAGTATACACAGACCAAAAATTAATTATATTCGTGATATTTCTTGTCGAACCTCTTACATTGTTACATAAAGATTTGGGTTAAATGACAAAGGATTTTAAGCTTTTAGTTTACCATTATTGCACATATTAAACCTTTTTTTTTTCAGTTCTGTTGAGGCATTGCTTTCACATTTAGAGATTATCCCCATAAAATATATTGCTACGACACTGTATTGCACTGCACGAAAAAAAAGAACCTTTGAAAAAACCTTCTTGAACAGTAAAACTTAATTCGTATTCTTTCTTTACCCATATTCTATATAAATATATACCAATAAATTCTGTCGAATTTTTCATGTCCAGAATATTTATTAGATTTTTGTCGTCTACACAATAGAATACCTCTATTCGTATCTGGTTGTTGGTCTCAGTTGTAGTGAGTTAGGTAAGTATTTCTCTCTTATACTTTTATTGAACCATATTGTGTATCAGAATTATATAATGTATTTTTTTTTTATAATATCGACAACATAATATATAAAATAAATACCGAGCCCTATTGGAATCATGTCTGGATGTTTCTGATATACACAAAAGTTTAGCTTAAAGAGAACTCTGTGGAGTTGAATACTTCAAAGCATGTATAAAAGTATACTGTATACATTATACAGGATAATATTTGAATATATTTATATTTGTTTGGGTTATCTTTTTCGTTTTTAAACATTTTTTTGAATAATATAAATTCAAAGTGTTAGCTTTTGAAAAATTATTTGGTGCGGTTGCAGCTATACTTTGTTGTTTTTTTTTTTTTATTATTTGGAAGGAGTTAATACTGTTATACTTAGTCGCTTAAATATCATACAATAAATAACATTCCATTAATAAAGGTCAGATCAATGGGGTGCATAAATTGTTTGTATGAATATATATAATATAAACTCTTGAAATTAATAAAATTTGACATTTTGTTTACAATTGATTTGTTTGTTCTTTTTTTATGACTTTTATATTATTTTTGATAGCAATACATTGTGTCGTTTTAAATTACTCCCATTTATAGAATTGATTCTAAGGACTATGTATTTTTGTTTTAAATTCGGTTTTAACTTTAGTTATTATACCGCACCTAATCGCAGATGAATTTGATAGATATTAAAATAATAATAAACCGTATAACGGGTATACTGTATATCCAAGTGGTGAAAAGCGGTGTCAATGCACGTGAATTTCACTTGGATTAATCTAAAGTTAAATGAGCCTATTTTGATAATTTAAAAACAATCAGCCTACTTTGATAATCAGTACTCTGTTTGGGTGTAACCCACCTCACCCATCTTCGAACTTGACCTTACTATTGACATACATAACGGATATCCGAAAACAGAAATCTAAAAAGTTGACTCTGTCTAAAATTATCGCACTGATGGATAGATACAAAGGGCGGTAAGCTTTAACTCGTATAACCCACGAATCTCAGGTAACCCGAGCTTTTGATAAACTTTAACTCGGTTAAACTTGACGAAACCTTGGGTTTCATGAAACACATCTAAATAGTAGGTTTTCATGAAACCCATGCTTTGAAACCCGAGGTTTCGTCAAGTTTAACCGAGTTGAAGTTTATTAAAAGCTCGGTTTAACCGAAATTCGTGGGTTACACGAGTTGAAGCTTACCGCCCAAAGAGTATTACCATAAAGTGGTCACAACACAATAATTTCCATGTGAATATTCCTAATATGATACCTATACTGTCTCATTGTTTTATTTTCTGCGAACGTATTTAGTAATAAATTCATAATTTTATATATTTACAAATTTCTGTTTATTCATATTTTAATTTTTTTTATTTACCAATAATAGTATAATAGTAATAAGTATAATATTATCTTATTAATTAGCTTATATGATATTTACTCACTTAATAAATTTTATTTAACAGTGATGGCTGATGACACTTTTACTTAACTCTTTAAATAATGGGCGATTAATTCTATTATAAATTATTCTTTTATTTATTTAAATACTTGAGGAATTAATCTATTTAGTTTTTTTTTTTTAATATTATATTTTTATTTAAGTTTAATTAATTATTATTATTTTTTTATAAAGCTCAATAATAAACTAAATATTTATAACTGAGCAATGTTTTGTTTAGCTATTAAATTTCTAATTCTAGTTATTTATTTATATTTATTTGTTATCTATTTTATGTACGTCAGGTATAATTTCATATGCATCAATCTTTCACACTAGGTCATATTAATTAGAAGAATTTTGCGGTTATAGTAATGTATACAAACTTGAAATGGACTTAACAAATAGTTCAGTTAACATACTGCATAAAAATAAGATACAAATTTAGAAAATTTGAAGGATTTTAGTTTCAAGATTACGCTATTTTCAATGGTTTTCTTCAACCAATTCAAATTTTAATTATGATTAAGGAGTTGTTATAAAAACGTTTTATAAAATAGATTTTTTTTTATTTTTTTAAATCTGTTCTTTTCAGTTTTGATATTAAATTCGTACCAAAATGTTAAAATATATAATAAAATTTAATAATTTTAGTTAAAGCCTGAAAGAAATTGCTAAACTTATTCTTAATTTTATTTAAATATTAATAATCCGTCAATTTTAGACGAAAATTTCGTTCCAAAATAATTTAAAGCCAATTACACAAATAAAAAAAACAAAATTATGTAATTTATGTTTTTTTTCTTTAATTTTTAATAAATTTGATGTTCACGCAATTTAATATGAAACAATGTAGAAGAAAAATTTTGTGTCAATTTTCCATTAAACTTTAATATCGTTTTTGTCTAAAATACAAATATTAATATTAATAATGTTGTGATTAATTATTTCCTTAAAAAAATACCTTTTATGGCAGCAGAAAAACTAACATTTTATTATAAAACAGAAATAAAATAAAATATTCTATATTTTGTGATGGATATTAATAAAAGGCAACAGAGTTCGCGATATCTTTAACTTTATGCTGACGTGAGAAAACTCGATAACAGATTTAATTTTCTATTAATGTGATTTAGATGTTAATTACCGAAATATAAATAATTCTAAAAAGGGTTCGAAAATATCTGATATTTTTGCACAAGCCATTAAAAATATAAATTTGTATATTTGTCAATGTAAGAAAAGTTATATTTTTTTTATTCAATATTATTAAAGAAAATCACTGTTTTGTGAATATTAGTAGATCTAATTTATTTGCGTCTGTTACACCAGCCTGACAATATTGGCAGGCTGTCTATTGAACAAATGGAATGCTTAGAGGATGTGACCGGCATCCTAAAAGTACTGTCAGGCTATGTTAAGCTGGCTCCATTTAGAAGAAAATGTGGGCAGGCTGGGGAAAATGTGAGGCCAGCCTGACAATATTTAATTTTGAAATTACAGCCCATATCTTTGTCAGGCTGTTCATTGGGGTATTTATTTATTTTATTTATTTCTTCAAAAAACAATTGCAAATAATGGGCAGGAGTACAATGGAGTGCTAGGTTGACCTTGCATGCTGACCAAGTGTCCAATTAAGTAATTTGCTATTAATGATTAATGCACATAAATTATTAAAAAAACAAATGAAATAAATGAATAAACTTATTAAACTATTACATAAATGAACAATGTAAATAATAACACGATATAAAATAGATAAGATTAAATACATCAAACACAACAACGAAAAAGACATTGTTTAATACAATGAGTGATTTAGCTTAAAATAATGAAATTATATAAATAATAATATTGAGGGGTTTATAAAAAACGGTGGCCAGCGTAACAATGTTGTCAGACTATATCTGGTAGCTTTCATTTGCAAAAGGCTGAAGAAAATGTGACGCCAGCCTGATAATATTTCATTTTGACAGGCTAGGTAATATGTGACCCCAGTCTGATATTAATTTCATTTTTATATAGTTCTTTAAATTGCATTAATGATTTTAAAAAAAATATATATATTTTAGGAAAAAACATTAAATAGAGGCCATATCTGGTTTATAAAAAAGGCTATGATAAAAATGTGACGTCATTTAAAGGTGTCCCAGACGCAATTTATTTCGGTCAATCTAAAAAAAAAAAAATCTGTTAGATTTGTTTCATTTTATACAATTTCATTATTATTTACGAATAAATGATTAATTTCAATTGATTATTTGAATTTAATTGATAATTCAGTTTTTGTTTTAAACTTTTGTTCTATTATTGTATATTTATACACTTTGGGTAATATAAATGACGTACATAATGTAAATAAAAGCCAAATATAAACTAACGATATTATATATAATAAGTTATTCATAAATATATATATTAGATATAATTATAATTAAATTTTCTTGTTATCTTCGATAAATACAATATTTTATCTATATATATATATAATAAATTATTAAATTCTAATATAAATCGGTATGTGTATTATTTTTATAGAAATATTTTAATAATTTCAATAATTTTCATATTTTATGGCTCAACGATATTCATAACTAATAATTTCCTATAATTATTTAAATTGCAAATTAATTCTATATTCAAACATTTTTATATTCATTCGAAAATTGATGATTATAGAAAATGGGGGCTCTCACATATTCATATAATCATTAGTTTTTGAATGTGATTCTAGAATATATATATATAAATATATATATATATATATTTATTTTTTAAATAAAATTGTTTTGTTGAAACCTCGGGTAACAAATAATTTTTTTCTAGCCAATAGCTTAAAAATAAATATTTTATTTAATATAAATTACAATTTATTTTTCATCCTATTTTTATTTATTTTTATAATTTTTTTTATTTTTTCATAATTATATTTTTATTTTTTTGATTATAATATTTTATTTATTTTAAACTTATTTCTATAGTTAAATATTTTTTTTTTTTTTAATGTAATATTTAAAATTTATTTTTATAGGTTTATGTTAAATGTATAGTGCTGTTTTAATACTGGTTTAGCAATTTTTTTTTTTTAAATATTTGTGAACTTGTAACTATTGCGACATTTAGGTGCAAATAATTATTTAACATTATGATTTTCTTTTCTTAATAATTTTTTTTTTTTTTTTAGAAAACTATATTAATTATATTTTAACAATAGAATAAGCATTTACATATTTGTTTAATATTTAGGCCAACATTATTTATCAATGCGCAATAAAGAATCGTTTAATACAATTAAAAAATATAATGGAAACCAATTTTTAATTAAAATTTACTAAAAATTTATATTGTTTTCATAAATATTCAAATTCAGTAAATACAGTATTTCCTAATTTATTTTGAGCTAATTAGATTAATTTGTGATTGTTTCGAATTAAAAAAACAAATAAATAAATGAAATATACAAAAAAAAACTTTAAAGTTTTTCGATGAATAAAATACAGAATAGTTTGCTGAAATCCAGTTTAATATCTTTTTTCTATTTTCTTTTTTTCTTAATAATAGTTATTTTTCTTATCATTCACTTTGTCCAAAAACTAATTTAAAATATTACAGGTAAAAAAAAAAAAAAACAAAATAAATTCAATAAAAAACAAAAAATTAGAATATAACTAAATTAATTTCATATTTGTCCATTGCCCATTATCGCTCTTGTGCAATAAAATAATATTTATCGAAGCGGTTGCTACATTTTTATAGAATCCTTCGTCGTATTTTGAGTCTGTAAGAAAAAAAGAAAATGAATGTAACACTAAATAATTTATTTGATTAAATTAATAGATTATCCAATAGATTTTGTTTTAAATATGACTATAAAAGATAAGAATATAATTTTTTTTTTGTTGAAGTTTTGTGTTTATATGATAAAACAAAAAAATATGATAAATATAATATTATGATATTTTTGTTTTCATGAGTTTAGCGGCATAAATCTGATTACATAGCGCAAACCAAAATGTTTGAATTATCTAAAGAAACTTATCAGAAGAAGATTATTGTTGTTCAATGGGTCAATTGAACGCTATAACAACGTATTTTTTAAAAAAAATATATATACAATGCTTGATATATATTTGATGTGAATATTGGGAATATACACTTACAGATGGTCGACTAGCTGTATTGATGATTACGAAATAATGAAATCCGTATAATATCGAAACATTACTTTGTTGAACAATATAAATTATTTTTAGTTAATATTGGTCGGTTTTATATTAATATTTTGCTTAATATAAAATAAATATTTATATTGAATTTAGTCAAGACTTTTGACAGTTCAAGTTATAAATATATATTTATTATTTCCGTTAATTTATGCCAGTAAGCTCATCAAAACAAAAATATCGTAATATTATATTTATGGCTATTTAATACTTTCTGGTTTTATAAAAGATTTAAGTATCAATCATAATTTTAAATGAATATTTATGCTAATACCAAATTTATGTAAACATATTTTTAAAGAATTATTCAGTAAGTGAGGCAATTTTATCAACTAAAACTCTTGGGATAAATAGGTTGTAAGCTTGTAAGCCATATTAAAAGGAAAAAAAATATGCACTTCCCAGCAAGCAAAAAAAGTTTTGACAATGTCACAAGACATTGAGAGACATCAAAATTAGTCAAGTTAAGTTGCAGCGAAGCGCGTTTTGGATGGGGTGACCACAAAAGTATGAATAATGAAGCACTAAAAAAAACTTTTTATTTTTCGAAAACAATATCTTTACCATGTCTTGAAGACATCAATGTCATTTCGAGACTTTAGTAAATAGTCTTCAAGACATCTCAAATATGTTGCTGAAATTATCTCCTGAATATTAGGAGACATTAAATGTTTGCTGGGTTGGTTTTTTATATATTGTAGAGCGGTAGACCAATTTATACTAATTACTTATTAATTTTTTTTTTAATGGTAATTCCATCATCAGCGTAATTATGGCATCATCAGACTTTAATGATCGTTTAATGCTTTTCGGCGTAAGTTCCTTTAACCACCCTATTCCAGTATTCCTAGTTAACTCAAGAACTCTATCATTTAACATCAAATCTCTATCAATTAAATACTTTTTAACTGATAGTCTATAAATCTTCCTCTAGATCTGTCCCTACTTCTAACGCCTACAGCCTCTACTCTTTTTTGCAATCTCTTCTTCCCCATTCTATGAACAACCTTCTCTTCCTTGCTGCTTCATCAATAAAATCTAATATCAAAGTTTCCCAGATATCTTCATTACTAATCCCATTTTCCATGTTTCCTTTCTATTAGTTAATTTCTTCTGAAGATTAAAGGACATTTTTGAAATAAAGAACACAAGATTACGACTACTTAAGTAATTAAAAAAAATATTTAATTGAACTTGAAATAAATGTCTCTTTAAATTTGATTTAAATAATATATATTTATTTAAAGAATTTTTCCGATTCACAATTATTCTTTAAAATTAAGACATTCAAATATAATTTCATGATTAAGTATAAGAAAATTGATAAAAAATTAAGGTTATATATCAGAAATCAGTCGGATATCCGAAATTTCGAAGAAATATTTTCGGATGTGAGGCCATCCGAGATGCTAAAAGTATATTTGAGGGCGTCTGATCCCCATATGATGTATAGG
>JAABKK020025351.1:0-17077 GCA_011634745.2 Catotricha subobsoleta | reverse complement strand
TTGGGTATATTTGACGAATACAACGGTACATAGTTTATAACAATCGGTGGGCGATTTCGGAAGTAATGAATTAAAATTTAGGCTCCCTACGCAGTTCTTAACAATATTAGCTATGCAGTAAAAACATAGATTGATCACTAAAGACTACATAACTCGAGAAATACAGAACCGATTCTGAAAAATGTGGTACCAATGTGTTCGCAAGAGTAACCTCTTCAAATTAACCATTGAAAATATATTAATAGGATTGGGAATAAATTCTCCTCCCAGAAAGACCAGGAAATCTTAAAACGAGGTGCGCGGGGGTCAAAACTTCACCAAACATCTCCGGATTTCGTTTTGAATGTTTTTATCCTAATTGGCACCAGATGAGAGGGGGGGAACCAAAATCTGGAAAATTTCGTGTTTTTTAGAACGCCCTAATATCTATATTTGTTTACATTTATTTAATATTGTCTAGAAAAATGTTTCACATGTCGCAATAATAAATAGAATATTATAGATATAATAGGTACATATATGTTATTAAATACAACTAGAGAGTTTTGCAAAATACAATTTGGTCTCCAACAATAGGGAATATGGAATTAAAAAATAATCGAATGGTTGGAGAAAGTAAAAATGCTATTAAATGTTTATACTTCGTAAAGTGCTGCCATCTGCTAATAATCTCATTATATTTTCGTAATGCGGAAAATTCGATGACACATAGCGTATGCCGGTCGTGTTTTTTAGATATATAATTGACACTTAAATAATACAAGAATTTATTTTCATTTGCTAATTTTATTAAACGAAAAAATTGCAAAACTTTTCTCAAATAATATCTTTTCCTGCAATATCATTTAATAATAAAACCAATACATAATATTATAATGATTCGTAATAAGCTAATAGCATTGGAACATCCAATGCCAGAAACAATTGATTGCACAAGTAAGCGAAATCGAATTTATTTCTTGTTATTTAAGTTGCTAATTTTCTAAAACCATATACATAGCCATATTTCTTTTAAAAAATTAAACATTTCAAAATATATTCGTTTTTTCATTAGATAATAAACAATTTGCTAGCACAGTGCTGTGGTTAGAAGATCAAAAAATTCGCCATTATAAAATCGAAGATCGTCAATTGTTACGCGGTATTGAAAATTCTGCTGAATGGCAAAAAGCCTACTTAAAATATAAAATCGATATTGGTATACCAAAATTAGATTCTCCTCTTGAAGAACTTTCATGGATTTTAAGCTATGCAATTCGATTGGAATATATAGATCGAGCTGATTTATATAAATCATTTGATGCTGCAAAAATAACCGAATTAAAACGACCATTAAATCCATTGGTTAATTCAAAAAATCCATTTGATTCGATGAACATGACAACAAAAGATTTTGAAGCTGGTGTACGCGAGCTAGAACGTAAATTTAATGTGGCACATCATCCGGATCATTTAAAGGTAATGAATGACTTAGTTGTCATATCATAAGCAATACTATGATATAATTTGTTCTTCAGACAGAATCGTAATTCATAAAGTATTACAATCGAAATGTTTAAAATGTTTTACTTAATTTTAATAATTGTTTCTTAAAATAGGTTTTGGAAGCAGTTTCACGGATTATTGAAAGAAAACTAGGAAAAACTGTATCGAATAAATCCCTACCAAAAAATGGTGCTGCTGCATATTCTATAAAGAGTGCAGATAAATTTTTATTTAATGAAAATGAACTGGACGAGGCTGCTAAAATATTACGATTATTACAAATACATAGTGTTCGTCGGCTGCAGACAGCTATTAACGAAACCATTGTTGCTGTTCAAGAGGTTACTGCCGATCCTAGAACCGATACCAAATTAGGACAAGTGGGATTTTAATACGATTTTTTTTTTTTTATTATTACTTTATTTATGAATTACATTTAATTATAAAATAAAAAAATTATAATATTAATTAATTAATCGTTTTGTTTTGTTCTGAATGGTGATAAATCTAAAAGTCTCCAAACTCCAATGCCACAGGTGCCTAAAATTAAATGTATATTAAAACAAATATTTGTAAGCAGATTTGTGTTATCATTTTTAAATCACATACCAAAAGAGAATAGATAAATAATTTTTCTACTTAAATTGGAACTGGTGGATTTGGCATTATAAAATAGATATGCACCGATTCCAATGACACCAATACCACTAACTATCCGACAAGATGTGCAATCTTCTTTGTGTCGCTTTGAAATAATTGCACTATCATTTGACATATTTTTTAAATATAAAAATTAATGTTTGTTTAAAATTTTGTTTTCTATTTCAAAAAAATGTAAATATAAATTAAGTACTGCTTGACGTTTATAGAAAAATTTACACAGAAAAATATGATATACCAAATGAGCACCGAACACAGAAATCTTCAATGAAAGATAATTACCGGGAGACAAGTTTAGTAGTTAGTACCCGTTTAATTATTATTTTTTTCAATGTCTGATCCCATTATTTGGATATTTAAGTAATTTAGCGGCTCAGTGAATTTTTTTAAAAATAATTTTTACTAATTGTATTTTTATTTTGCCCATATTTTCATTTGTGCTCTCTGTACTCTGGCATTTGCTACACTTGTTGTAAAATAATTTCGCATCAGGTATCACTCGCACGTGTGTCTTGTGTCATTTATTCAATTAATAAAAAGCGTCAACCAAATAAGAATTGTAACAAAAATTATTACATTTTTTTTTGTGTTAAAAGTCTTGTAAAACGTTGAATATTTTGTATATTATAAAATATCTGCACCCAAACATTTTGTACAAAATGATTGCCGTAACTCAAATTCCAGTAGAAGACGGTGAGTTTTTTTTAATGCTTTGTAAGATTCAAAACAAAAGACATTAAGATAATTTATTTTTAGAAGAAGACTATCGAATGTCTGATGAAGATGCAGATAGTGAATCAAATAATGATAGTGATGTAAATCAAGATGCCGACGAAAATGATTTAAATACAGGTGGAAATATTGGTTGGGCAAATACATTTGCAAAAGTCTTACAACAAGAAAAACCAAAAAATAAGAAATATTTGGTTTTATCACGTGCAAAAAAATTAGCTGAACGCAAAGTCAGCAGTAAATCAACAAAATCTGTAAGTTTCGAGATTGATGGGAATAGTAAAAAAGATGATGGAGAATCTTCTTCTGATGCTGATGATTATAAAGAGGACGAAAAACCAACAACCGAAGATTTAGAATTAGCACTAGTTGTTCAAAAGGAACGAAATAATAAATTATTGGCATTGCGTGTTAAGCCAACGATAATGGATCGTGAACGTGAAAGATCATTCAAACGTATTGCTACGAAAGGTGTTGTTCAATTGTTCAATGCTGTACGTTCACAGCAACGAGATTTAGTTGACAAATTAGATAAAGCTGGACCATTAGATCATCGAAGAGATGCTGTCATTAATAATATTAATAAAAAACAATTTTTGGATGTTTTAATGGGTGGCACACGCGCTAAATCTGAAAATGTTGATAATCCAGTAAAAGACGAAGATGTGAATGGTGCGCATGATTCTGATGATAATTCTGGTCAAAAATCATCACAGTGGAGTGTTTTAAGGTACGTACACGCACATTTAATTTTTGAAATTTTTCGGTTAAATTTACTTTTATTTTATATTTATTTCTCTATTCAGAGACGATTTTATGACCAATCGAAAACTAGCATCACATTGGGATAATGATGATGATGAAAATATGAATAATAAAGATTCGTCTGATGAAATAGATAATTCTGATTAAATCTGTTTGTTGAATGAGGTTAAATAAATAATTTTCCAAATACTTAATTTTGACTTAATATTTATTTTAAAAAGAAAATAATTACAATGAATTCAAAAATTTAAATATTAAAGTTATGAATGTTTTTGTTTTTACATTTTTTCTCGTTTCTTAAAATTACGCTTTGATGCACAACGATGAATAATGTCTGATACGTGAGTTTTATGATCGAATACTTTTAAAATTTGTGTTCGTGCTTCATTAATTGAGTCGGCAACAATTTTGCTACGTTGCATATTACCCTATTTGAAAAAATGTACGAAATAACATTAGAAATATGAATTATTAATTTTAAAAATATTAAATTATTAGAAACTTACTTTAATTAAATCATTTACTCGGTCCACGTCAGAATTTTGATTATGTGCTTCCATGCACTGCAACATGGATGATAATTTATCGTAAACTTGGGACTCAAGTTCGGTCTTTTAACATGAAATTGAAAATATAAAATGATATTCGTTAGTATTTATATTATAAAAAAAATGAAATATTATTATTAGATAAAATTATATTTATATTTACTAACCAGATCTTCCATCTGTGAACTTAAATGATATATTTTCCAACCATTAACCTTTTGCAATACATGTGCTTGATTAGCTAAGTCCATAACTGTTGGTCTACGTTCTTCTCGAGGTTTAACATCAGAATATCTTTGAAAGTGATTATTTGTTGCTTTCCAACTTTGTTTGTAACTCTGAAAGAGGTCAGATGAAAACATGAATTTTTGTATGTTATGTTGTAATGAGATAGGATTGTTAATTAAAGATCTCGAGTACTACATTTACACCGACGTATTTTGTCAATTAGTTTAATAACATTTTATTATAGGAAAACGAATAGCTAATGTTTAATTTCAGTTAATTAAAATTTATAGTACGCAATGAAATTTTTGAATTTCACTCTGAAACTTTTATTTTACACGAAAACTGGTCTTAAAGCAAAAAAGAAGATATAAATAGAAAAATATTCTAATTCAAAATTCGGGTCAACTACAATAAAAATACTTAAGCAATGCTATTATTACCTCAAGCAGCGTACACGTACGTGGCTTTTTAAAGAAAAATTCAACTGGCTTAGATCCTTCTTTATTGTTTCTAGCTGAATGTGGGGCTTTAGTTGTGACAGATTCACCAAAACTATTTAAAGACGATTCAGCAACAGTAACAGTACCACCAAGAGATTGATTCGATTGATGTAAATTGATTGGAGTTGTTACTGAAAATATCTTTTCCGTTGCTACTGAATTATCGACTAATAGTTGTTTTCTAGCTCTTTTTCTAGGTGTTAGCTCTTCATTTCCATTGCTGCTGCTACTTGTTGAATTAATGTTCTGTTGAAATATAATATGATGTTGTGAGGATGATGGTACTAATGGTGGACCACTTTGTAATTGTTGATGCTGCTGTTGATGTTGATGTTTTTGTCCAAATATATTATCAACATTTTTAAATTGCGTTCCGTCGCTTATATTTCTATTATGGCGATGCAATGTGCTCATTGCATTTAGTTCTTCATGTTCTTGTTGATCAATACCTGGACTTGAAGTTGCACTAACGGTGGTGGATCCATCTGATGAACCAGGTCGAGAGACTGGTGTTAGCGAACGTGGCGGTGGCTCAGAACTCATTGACATTAAAGTTGGATTTAGATTTTTTACAGCACTTTTTGTTGATGTTGTTGTATTTGAATTGAATGCATCAGTTATATCACGACGAGATGTGGCCGAAATAATTGTTGGAGCCCGTGGAGACGGTGTTGATTTTGATGCTGGCACTGGTATTAACATATGGCTTTGCTGCTGCGACTGATTTTGTTGTTGTTGGTGCATTGATATGATCGTTCCACCTTGAATTGTTTGACTATTTGCATCAACTATTAGTTGAGGATTGAAACGTACTGGAATTGATTGATTATTTTGTACATTTGACAAACCTATTTTTAAAAATTAAATAAATTTGTTTAGCTTGCTTATTCGTGAAGTATTATGATTATTATTTTTATTATTTTATGAATAACACTTACTATGTAATTGACTAATATTTCGGTTAGAAGCAGGAACGACAGCAAATGAACCAGCTTGTGGAGCATACGCCATTGAAGTAACAAGGCCAGCAGTATTTATATGATTTGCGCCACTCAGTGTGGTTGTGTTCGACGTCACATTTGTTGTTATTGTTGTTGCATTTGTATTCAATGATTGTAATACAGTACTAACCGCAATTCCACCACCGCTACCAGTGCCAATATTAGAAACTGATGTAGCAGGTTCATAATAAAATGTACCGGATGGATGAGCTGATATAAATGATCCGCCTTGTGCATTCGCAATATTTATATTCGCTGTCGAATTATTTGAAACATTTGTTAACGGTGCATTTGATGGCGATCGAGAGTGAATAAAGACGTTTTGCGACCCACTAACAGTTGAAACCGATACAATCGGCGGTGGTTCATTTGACATATGTTGTTGTTGAGGTAACACTTTTGCAATTGGTAGTACTGTAGTTGTCGTGTTATTGTTACCTGTGCCGGTAATAGTTGAAACAACATTCACATTAGTGCGAACCATTTGCGAGATATTTGTAGCTGCTGCTGTTGGAAGTGTTGTTACAGATGTTCCTGTAAGCGAGGTATTAGCTGAACGCGAAGTTATTGTTAATGGAACAACGGTGGATGAACCTTGTTGCGTATTTTGAGAGCCAATTATTTGCTAAAAAAAAAAAAATATGTTAGATATCAAATGTTCACTTTTTAAAACAGTGCAAAACATACAATTTGATGACCATGAGCAACATTAACACCCTGTTGATTCAAATTAACAATTTGTGCTATTTGATGTGATTGATGTTGTCCGCCTGAGTGATTTGTATTTGTACCCATTACAATGCCAATTGGTGTTGATGTGGTTGTATGTTGCTGTTGTGATTGATGGCTTATACCAACTGTTGATGTTGGCATCGAAGCTGTGATTGTTGCACCTTGCGGTAAATTGCTTGTAGCTAATTGGACATTTCCTTGAGATGTATTCACCGGTGGTGTTGGTAATTTACCAACATGTGTTATCGTCAGTGATGGTTGTACTTTAGCAGTTGTGGCTGTGCCTCGAATATTACTGTTTGACGCTCCAGTTGCGTTCATCACCAATGGATGTAGTGTCATCAGGTTACCAGTTATTCGACCTGCTTGTTGTTGTTGTACTTGTATTATTCGTGTAGCAGGCAGTCCTGTGACACCCGTTAAATTTGACGAAGTTACAGTAGTACTAGTTCCTGCTGGCAAGGATGTAAGTACGCTTGAAGGTGCTAATACAGGAATATTGGGACCCCGAATACTAATATTTGCTGTCGACACACGAACGCCAAGACCAGATGTTGGTAATCGAGCATTACTAATTTGTATTGGCCGAACTTGACGTTGACCAGATAACGGATTGGTAACTGCAAGACGTTGACCGGTTGCTGTGCCAAATTGTTGTGGATTATTTACATTGCTATATACTAAAGTTGCAGTTTGTTGACGAGGTGGTAGCACAGTTGCAAGCGTAGCCACAAATGTCTGTGGTTGACCAGTTATACCTCCACTAGTCCCACTAGTTACGGCTTGAATTGTATTTTGCGTTTGTTGAGATTGACCACCCTGTGATGAAACAATATTAGCTGAAATTGTTGTAATTCCAGTATTGCTTGACACAGCCGTTGCAGCTGGAATACTTTGTGACACAATTCGTGTGCGTGGTGAGTGTCCAATACTGGCACGAATTAATTGAACTGGCTGTGTTCCTGTCATCCACGTCGTACCAGAAGATAATACTGTTCCCGCTGGTGATGGTGTTCGCGGTGGAATAGTGCCTCTTACAAAACCAGAAGTAATATTTGCGACAGTAGAATTTGGTGGAGTTTGTGCTCGAATTGTGCCTCGTGGTCCTCCTAAGTTTGTCATGTTTGTCACTGTTGTGACACCTAAAACCATAGCAGTTTATTTTAATATATATTGGAAACAATCTAATATAATTAAAATAATTTAACATTATTCATTTACCTCTTGGCATAAAAGTATTTGGCGTTAATGGTCTTGTTACCGTTATTGATGCTTGCGCCATTGTTCTGGATGGAATAGCTGTTATTTGAGTTCTGCCTAATGCATCAACTATAATGCCAAAATAAAAAAAAATAAAAATAAAAAAAATGATTTTTCAAATAGGTGTAACCTAAAATAAATACCTTGTTTGATCATAGCTTGTGGCATCAAATGAGTCTGTATAATCTGGGCTGTTCCTGTTGTTTGAACTGTTCCTGCAGGCATTACTACACGCATGGGTTGTTGTGTCAATGTTCTAAAAAAATAAAATAATTTAAATCTTGTATGCAAATTCCATAACAAAATAAAGTGATAATTTATGGCATACCGAAATTGATGTGTTTGCACTGTTGCACCCTTGCCATCGGTTGGTTTAACCAACGCGATCTTCGGTGCCAAATCAATTGGAAATGCATTTTGCTTCAAAATTTGATTATTTTTATCACCACCACCATCCGGTGAACTCATTTTCATATAAAAATTAATTAATTAATTTGTTTTATGCAATAATGTAAAATTGTATGCAAAATTATCGCTAAATGTCAAAATGGTGGAGAAACATTGACACGATTAACAATTTCAAATTAAATTTAAACAATATACATTTGTTATAATCTTTTTAAATAAATATTTTCAAATTTTTTAACTTTGTTTTTATTAAGAAAAAAAAAACAGTTTAGCTTTTATTTTTCATGATTTACAAATAAAATATTTTCACGTAATTTATATTATACGCGACGCTTACTGACTTCATTACTGCGACTGTAATCTTTTCGGATTGTGTGTGTATGGATAAATATGGTAGTATATCATTGAAAATTTTGATAGACGATTCACATCAGGTAAGTAATTTGCAAAATAACATGTTATGAAATTCTATATCTACGTATACATACGAATAGATGATAATAGTCGTTTTCGTTTTAACTGCCTACTTTTTGTGTAGTTTTTGACATTATGGGTCAGGCCTATATTTTAGCGTTTAAAGCAATTTAAAATTTATAATGACGATAGGTGGGTTCATAACATTACGTGTGATCGATTTCAACCATAGGTTGTAATTAGTAAAATAAAGGAAAATGTGATGAAAATTGGGAAAACAAATTATGGCAAAAGTAATTATTTATTAATTTTTAACTGATTAGAAAAAAATTGAAGCAAAAGTACAGCTGTATAATACTTTAATAGAGTAATGAGTAATTACTGTCATGAAATTTCAATGTGCACGCAAAGTTTGTATGCAACAGCGCCACCACATCCGTTCTATACGCAGTATGTATTACCTATGATTTCAACCCTTCAGATCTCATATTTTTATACAACGCGCTTTTACAACGTCATTTTACAACACACTTTTTCCGGATTATTTTGCGTTTTTGACGTTTGAATTTCTTTTTTATTAAAAACAATAACAACTTCCCCTCAAAAACGCAAAATTTTGCGACACCATAAACCTAGAGTAACTGTGAATGTACTACACTTCAACATATTCCGTATTTGCATAAAAAACACAACCTAACCTTACAAATATTGATGAAATATTACATTTTTTTAAAAGCTTTAAAAAATATTTCTGATCTATTTATACAGAACTACAAACTTTATTTTAAAACTAGATTTAGATCATTTCGAAAACATTTTAACATGAATTAATTACAACGAATATGGCAAAACAATGTCAACAAGAAAAAACACTATTTTGAACACTCAATATTACACTTTCACAATTTATAATTTCTATGCTTATCAATTAAATAGAATAAATAATAAGTATGTACAGTTCGTATTATGAAGCATGACTACATACATATGGTTATACTTTTCGCGCATCACATCTAAACTCTGTAGGTGCGAAAGAGAAGAATATACAAAAAGTGTTTCATGCCTAATAATACAAGCTGTACGTACTTATTAAACTTTATAGTTACTAAATCATATTTTGACTAAATTTATTGCATTTATTATAATAAAACAAATACTTTTAGTTTCAATTAGACGCACTGATTTTGCCGTCAAAATCTGTACCCCCTACTACTAGCGTCGCGTGGGGAAAAAAAATTATGCGAATCTTAGGAAATTATCTCATTGTTTCGATAATAACGGGATGAACTCATCTCGATTAGATTTATTAAAGTGTGCTGCTGTAATGCAGTGTTGAAATTTAAAAGACTTTATTTCAATAATTTATAATTAAATGTTAATATAATTTTTATATTAATGGAAAAATCGTATAATATCGTGATATGTGCGTTTTGTTTTGTTTTTGAGTTATTTTACTGATTAGGAGATAGAAATGTTACGTCAAAAAGATGTACAAAATGAAAATGACGGGAAAAATAGAGAGAGAATTGTTGACCGAAATGATGAGGTTGTGATAACTAACACAGATAAAACCACTGGAAATACAACATCAACGGGCAAACGATTAGCGACAGACGTTGAACAAGAACCACAGGTAGAACCTAAAAAAAAAAAAAATATATTGCAAGAGAAAATTTTGTCTAAAACATGTAGTGATTCTAACAAATCCTATGAAGGTAATGCAAGAAAAATTCCAGAAGCTAATAATAAAACAACTGAACTATCTAACAAAATTATCAAAAAATCGGCTGAAAAAGAATCAATTGATGATCAACATATCGCCTCTCTTAAACATAAGCCAGTTACATTAAGTACAATACCCGAACCACTGAATAAACGATCTGAATCTATTAATTTTATGGAGAAATTCAAGAAAAATATTGATAGCATGACGAAAACGGATTTAGAAGAATTAGTGTTAGCAAAAGTTGTAGAAGCTGTTGTTCACAAATCAGAATATAGTGACATGGAAAAAAAAACTGAAACTCAAGATCAGTTACTTAAATCATTTCGAATTAAAGTTCAAGAGCTTACGAAACAATTTCGTGATATAGAATTAATTCATAATCGAGTTGTGAAAGAATTGGAAACAAAAAACCAGAGTGTCGCTCCACGAATAATAATAACACGATCTGTTGGAATACAAGTTTGCTTGCAGGATGAAAAATCGCTAAATCGAATTCTACCATCATCGCCACTAGCAGTTCCATCGAATGTTTTAAAAAATAATATCAATACTCAGAAGAAAATATCACCGACATTACACCCTAACAGATCTAATTCGTTACATAAATCATCGTTGGAACAACCAAATATACAACAAATCCAAGAGGATCAACTAAAACAAAACCATCAAATATCATTCTTCCAGCATAAACAAGAGCAACCTCAAATGAAAGCTGTACAGCAACAAATTGAAGAAGTTGAGAAAATTGATGACTTTGGAATGTTAGTTAGTGTGGGGTAAGCTAGTCATATTTTTGATTATCACATAAAATAAATTTCACACTTTTGCTAAATTTAATTCCTTTTTTTTTCTTAGTTCAAAGCCAGTTCAGTTACTAAGTCAATCTCAAGTACCACCAGTACCAAAGAAAATAGACCCAAATAATCGTAATAGTATTTTATCAATTTCAAAAGAATCTTTATCATCAACTAAACAAAATATGTCAATTGTGCAAATAAACAAAAAAACAGATGATGGTCCGAATGATCTTATTAAAGTTAAACAAAATTTAACTTTTCACACCGATATAATTGACCTAACCGACGAAGGAGAAGATCAAGAGAAAGAAACGATTGAAAATAATGATGGTAATAAATAATACATGAATCCATTATGTTTCATATTTAAATTTAAAATTAATTAAGAAAATCTATTGCTAAATTTTAACTTGGTTGCAAATTGAAAAGCAATTATTTTAACACGATAGCATTTGTATATATATATTCTTATATATCCTTTTACATATTATGTACTTATTTAAATTGGTTAAAAAATTGGTGCTAGAAATTTATGGATAGCTTAAAAATTGAAATATATTTAAGTTTATTAAAAAAAAAATATGCTGAATATATGTTTTCTTTTCAGCTGAAATAGTTCCCAAACCGATATCTTTTAATCTACTGCGAACTATACAAATACAACAGCAACAGAAAATTTTACCATCCGTTAATATTCCAAGTTTTAAACCACTTCCCTTGCCGAATTCTAATAATAATGTAAGCCATCCACACTCGAAACGAATACCACCACAAATAAATATTTCTATTGAAAAAAGTGAAACGTGCATTATTATATCATGGACAATGGATATGAGTGCGGAGCATGCAAAAATTGATTGCTTTGAAATTTATGCGTGTCAACAAATAGAAAACGTTTCATCAACAGATACATGGCGTCAAGTTGGTTCCGTAAAGGGGTACAAATTTCCAATAAGTGTTACATTAGTAAATTTCGAAGAAGGTCAACGATATTTTTTTGCTGTTCGCGCTGTCGATGAGCACAAACGTACCGGCCCTTTCAGTAATCCACAAACTTGGGCATAAAAGTCATTATTAATTTATTATAAATTGCCTCATATATTATTTGTCTGTTAATAATTCAAGTTTATGTAGATAAAATATTAAAAAATGATTCATTTTTATTCAGTGATTACAACACACAGACATAATGTGATAATATTTTAACAATAATTACTTTAATATTTTGAATGTTGAATACGAATAAGAAAAGTGCAGACCATATTTTAACGAATTTTTATAACAATACGCATCCATGGATTAGTTAATTTCGTTTTTTGTTTGTAACAATGTACAGATCGATTGTGAAAAGAACAAATTTGGCGTTCAGCGCGCCGCGCTTCTGATTTATTTTAATTTAAAACATGTTAAATGTAATGTATCTTGAAAATACCTTAATAAAAATATTGTTGTTCTCTTTTTATTTGAAGAAGTTCAAAATTATTCTAGCAAATGTAAATTTTAATACTTACTCTTACAGCGAATTTTCAAAAAAAAAAAAATGATATGGGGCCAAACAATACAGAAGAACGTTTTAAAATATGCCATGGCTAAGTAGAATATTGGAATATAATGAATTTAAACTAATCTCACTTAGTCATCATTTCATTACTAAATAAATCGACTATTTGTTATTTTTTTTTTTTTTTTTGGTCACTCAAAAAAATTTTTACTTCATACTTTGAAAAAAAATCAAGTAACTAAGTATTGATTTAGCAATTTTTTTTTTGGGTCTCGGGATTGACTGGTCGGATTTTGATGGTGTTACCAAAAGACGCAGATTTTTTTTTAAGGAGAATATACATACTGACGTTTTTTAAATATTTCGTTTTTTGTCCTGGGATCCAATTTTCGTTTTGACCATTTTTTTTATGGATCTCAGGATTGACCGATCGGATTTTGATGGTCCATATACATACATACCAAAATACGCAGAGTTTTTTTTAAGGAAAATATAAATACTGAAGTTTTTGTTTTTGTGTTTGACTTTTTTTATCCACTTTCTTGACGGATGGTAATGAATGACCCACCGTTGAACGCAGAATCAAAATATCTTTAAAATATATATATTTTAGTTTTTATCTGTTGTGGTTTCCGGTTCGAAAATTTACAAAAACTATTTTTCAATTTCTTAAAAAGTGAAAAGAAAGTGGTCACAAAATAAAAAAAAAATAAAGATGTGAAACGATGTCGAAAGTTATTCGAAATTTGCACCGCCCTAGTATATGTAATTTATAGGTACTTACGAAAAATGAAGTGTTGTAAAATTGTAACTTGTACCCAAAGTATAAATATACCAAGTACGATAACTCTTGTTGTTTTGTAAGGACAAATATGTTACATTATTTTAGTTTTCTTTCCTTTTTACTCTTACGTAATAATATACAAACAGCGCCGCCGCCGTTGGTTGTACCAATGGAGTTGGCAGCTTGTTTTTTTTAACCTCGCATAGTTCTATTCGTTCCTCGTTGATTGAGCGAAAAAATTAACAAATAGTCGATTTTTTTGTTAAAGCTGATATGTGTAAAATGCACTAGTAATAAATTGCAGCGTTTTCTTTATTCTCGTTCACTAAAATGAGCAAAAAGTCAGCTACAATTTGTTCATTGTTAGTGCAAAGAAAAAAAAAAACAATCAATAAATAAAAAAATATTTTAGTTAGAAATTTTTCATATTTTTATTATTATAATTATTTGAAATTAAGTATATTTAATAATATGGATTATTTAATAATTTTACTTTGAATTATATGATAAGTAAATATAGCCGTTGTAGACTAAGACTAAGCCTACGAAACCATTTATGAAATAAGTATATAATAATAAGATTTCTGTGTATAAAATAAAATAATAATTATAAGCCTGTATAAATTCGTTCTGGAAAAGTATTTTTTTCAAAGTTAAAAATAAAATTAGTTTAACTTTAACTGGCAAGAATCAAGTTTACACACGATTGAAAAAATGTTTTTAAAATTAAACTTAGTTTTTCAATATAGATATAAGAAAAATCAACAGTAATTAATTACTTAGTACATTATAAGTTTTCAACATTATTTTATTCAAGAAATTAAGAAATGTTGACACATTTAATATGTAAACTAAAACAAATTAAGAAAAAAATCTAAAATCTGTGCATAAAACCTAATCCAACACCATAGTTTATGCGACCATCATTTAAACCGCCAAAAGTCTTCGATAACTGTCCATTTAAATTCAAACTTGATTGATGATTGGGACTTTCCCATAAATTTGCTTTTCCTGTTAAATCAACGGTTGAACCACCTAATTGAGGAATATGACTTACGCCAGCCGATAAACTATGTCCATTTCGATTAATATAATCTAAACCGCCACCATATCGATCAAATGCCAAGCCATTAATTAATTCTGTATTACTTTTAAAAGCATTTGCATTTAAAAGATGATCATTTGTTTTTAGCAGTTTAACATGACCAGCCATGGTATCGGTGGTGCCAGAAGCACTTGTATGAACTCTGGATAATGATAAACCGTGACCATTAATATTGTAATCAAGGCGTCCACCAGTTGTAACCGGAGCATTATTATTGGTATTTCCTGCAGCAAATAATTTTCCAGCCAAATTGTGATCAGGTGTACCAATTGCGTGTCCAGCACTAATAACTACATCTTGGCCACCTTTTGGATTTGTTGAAACAACGCCACCAATTTGACGTCGTGCTCGATGGATGACTAGACGAGTTGGTATATAAGAGTATTGATACAATAATTTATGTGTTGGCGGGCTTGGCGATGGTACATCATAATACAGAGCTGCGTTTGCAGTAAAGTAAACACAATAAAAAAGTATAGAAAATAGCACAATAACGAAATTCATGTCTGAGTGTATTTTTATTATAAATTTAGTTGAATTAAACGTATCGTAACAAATATTAAAAGTAAAGTGATGCTTTGTAGAAATCTCACGTGTCTTTTATAAGAAAAATACATTTAATCTGTTAACCAATATATGAATATAATATATATTTGTTATTTAATGATTTATTCAATTTTTTATCAATAAAGCTCAAAGTAGATTTCCTACGTTATTCCCCTAATTAAAAATAGTTAAACTGATAATGCTATTTAATTAATACTATTTATATATTATATTCTATTTCTGTTACATTTATTTCAATTGACTGCCACAAAAAAATATTCCCTTATTTATGTGTTCGTTGAGCATATATCTTGCTATATAAGTTATAAATAACATATATTTAATGACAAAATAAGAAGACATAAGTCAAAAGAAACATTTGTATATAATTAAACTTACACTTAGGGAGTTCACCAAATTGAATAAAAATTATCAGCATTTCCTAATTTATTATTATTATATTATTTTTTTTTAAACTAAATTTCTCTCGACAGATCGATTTGGAACTTAAATCTGATGGTCATTGATTGATATAAGTTTAAGTATACTTGTACAAATGTACATAAATATTAAAATGAATATGAGTTATTTATTATAGTTTATTCCATATAAAGAGACCAAAAAAAAGAACCATTGGTCTATTTATATGAATCAGATTATTGACATATTTTGTTTATTTTATGTGAGAATGGCTGAGTAAAGTAAATGCTGTTGATGTTTTTAGTTTTCTTGTTTTTTTTGGAAATTAGTTTATTAGCTTATTTAAATTTTTTATTCTCTATCAATTTTTGCTTGATTTAATGTGATTTAACGATTAAATAAAACATTGTATTCGTGATTTTTTTATTTGATTTTTTTTTAACTTTTTGATCAATTTTGCCCTACAGCATTACCAAAAATTATATCACTCTTTTTGGACGAGTTACTGGCGTCACTTTTACACTGTAAGAGGTTTTTGTCGGATATCACTTATTTTGGAAGTCATTATAATTTTATTTTTTTAAATTACTGTAAGTAATCGAAATATTTGAAGTAATTAACTTTCAACCCCCATTGGAACCAGTAGAAATGCCTACTTCCAGGAAGTCACTCTGCAGCAATCGGAATTATAACTCACCCCAATCACTTTGCCTCTAGACCCAGTTTTGAGTTCCCACTGGAATCAGTAGAAATCCCTACTTCCAGAAAGTTACTCTTCAGAATCAAAATTATTTCTCACCCTAATCACTTTGCTTCAGGTCCCAGCTCAGAATTCCCACTGCAACCAGTAAGATTTCCTACTTTGAAAAGACACTTCAGGAATCTGAACTTCTACCTCTCAAGTCTCTCTAGAACCAAAAAAAGTCCAAACTTCCGAAAAATCTCTCCTTACCATTAAAAAACTACATTATCTTATTTTAATTTATTATTTTTATTCCTTTAACGGCTTTTGAATTTTGCCTTTTCTGGTTACGCCACCTATTAAACGTTGATCAATAATCACGTATGTCATTTTTCAACCTTTGAACCTAATTTTCTCGGAAAACCATATAAGAAAACTATGTTTTATCTGAGGTCCTCTCCCTATCCTAGAAGTTTTCCACAATTTGTTGGAGCCGTTTTCGAGATCCTCTATCTCGCCAATGTTAAATTTTAACAATTTTTTTTATATATGGTAACAGACGACAAACGACAAACGGACAAATTTGCATTATAAATGGGTGACTGGATCTCGGGACTGGGTGCACCTAGAGCCTTCAAATAAGATGGGTTTTCTTCGTCTCAGAAAATTAAATATCCCGATCGGATCGGATGATGCATGCGGCCGTAGTGACGTAGTAAAACGCATTTATGAATGGAAAAATTCTTTCTGTATATATAGGCGACGCATTTACATTATAATTTT
>JAABKK020025340.1:0-17083 GCA_011634745.2 Catotricha subobsoleta | reverse complement strand
TCGTGGTATCAGCCACTATCTCAGTAGCTACCGTTTTAATTTCAGCCAATTTGGTTCAGTATATCTCGAGAAAACTGTCCCAACGTGTTATAAAACATGAAAAAAAAAAACCTTCCCGCGAAATTCACCAGTAATGTTTATAAAATTTATTTAGTGTAAGTATAGTTTAGAATAAATGTGAAAAATATATACGGATTAGAAACTGCCTAACAACAAATAACAACTACAGATTGATAATATTCTACAGTAGACGATCTATAAACAGTATAATCGATAAAGAGAATAGTCGAAAACCGGTTGTAAATTGCTAGTAGAGACTGAAAATAAAACCCAAATTTTAATCATTTTTCTTCTATTTATTTCACTATTAATTATTCATCAAGAGGAGAAATGCAATATAATAGAAATAAAAAATGAATAGAAAAGTTATTCGGTGTTTTTTAAGCGCTGGTTTTTGTTTTTCATCATCTGCATACATTTTTTTTTTCAGGATCAATTTGATATAGCGGACTGCATTGCAATGCAACATGCCATCAAGGGTTTATTGACACTAATTCTGTTGTTCTTTTTTATTATAGTTTGATGTATTAAACATTGATCATTTCGCTTTTCTTGCAAACACTTGTTGGTTTCAGCACACCAGCGCTGGTATTTAATATAATATCAAATTGTTGTACTACGTTATATGAAATCAATATTTTTGACGGTGCAACTTTTCCCCCTACAATTTATGCCCCTAAAAACAACCCCTACAACTTTTAAAACCCGGTTTCCTGTTCGCCTGAAATAAAATTTTCGCGTAGCGAAATTTTCACTAGCGGAATCTTAAATGAAATAATAATATGGAGAATATAACAAATTTCGCTCGTTTCCTGTTCAAGTGAATTGAAACTTACAAAAAAAATATGTAGAAATTTTAAATATTTCACGATAGTGAAAAGAAATTTCCGAGCCATTGTTGCTCTGAAATCGGTAGTGAAAAAAAATATAGAGACTAGAAAAAAACTGGATATATTTCACTGGTGAAACGAGTTTCATATTCGCGCGAAATGATATTTTACAGACAAAAATTAACTAGTGAAATAAGGTAATGCAAAAAAATAATTGAAAAAAATTGTACACAAAAAGTTTCTGGGGGGTCGTTTTAGGATTAGGAGTATAAATTGTAGAGGGGAAAGTAGCACCATTAAGGCCTAATGTAGACCTAATTTAAGTTCACTACAGATATTTGAGTTTAATTCGCTAATGCCGCACACGCCCTATTCAGTTGTCCAATTATAGCTAAGTTTCTTAAATATTAATATAATTAATTAGTTCTAGTTTACATTCAAAAAAAATTCAACACATTTGACGAATGATTTCTACTGCGAAATGTTATCTTATAAAAAAAAAAAAATCTCAAAAAATGCTGAGTTATTTAAATTCAATAATCTAATACTTTTACTTTAAATACTTTTACAAATCATTTATAAAAAAAAAATTTAAATATAAATATTTTCTGAAAATGTACAGACATTTTTTTCAAATTTTAAAATGAAAATTGTTCTGAAATTAAAACCGGTATTTTTTTGTACATGCAACTTTGAAATTAGAACTTATCTATTCAAATTTCTAAGCTGAGATTATTTTTTTTTTTAATAATAAATTATTATTTCATGCATACAAATTTTATGTGGTCTAATTCTAAACCAATTATTGATTTTTACTTCATTTTTAAATTATTTTATTTTATTTCGATAAAATCAAGTTTTGGTTTCACTTTTTTGTGTGCGCTTGAAAATATGGGTTTTTTTTCGTACAAAAATTAAGTCGTGTTCCAATTCATTAGCAGCTTGCTTTTTTTTTGTTTTCATTAATTCTTGGTTGATTTACATGCAAAAATTGTAAAATCAAGAAAATTAGAATATTTTAAAAATAAGAATCACCCAAAACTTTTCGATTCTGATTTTCGAATATTCTACTTTTTTACTCTTCTAATTAAAACTTCTAAAATTCTTATAATGATTGTTTAATAAAATTCTTTTCATATATTTTTCTAACTAAACGTACAAACAAATACACATTAATAAAAATATTGAATATAAAATAATGATATTATATTATAGCTGAGAGAAGAGCAGGTGCGATATCAGTTTTTTTTAGTTTTTTTTATACCATGTATTCTACACTCACTGATGACATACACCGTTCGTTGCATTCACTGTTTTTTTTTTTATATATATATATAAATTATAATAAAATGCAACAGTAGTCTGTGTCTACAGACAATATGTCCTTTTTATAAATCACAACTTTAAAAAAAAAAAAGCCTTGCATTGTTGTTAGTGGAAAAAAGGGAATGAAATGTAATAATACCCAAATATAGAAAAGACAAAATTTATGTAGAATGTAGATACTTAGATACTATATTCAATCAATGATTTGCATGATTTTTATTTGTGATCTGATATATGACTATTTTATTTCTCTTTCATTATTGTCGTCTCCCCACATTTATACTAATAAACCACCAATTATATGGTTTAGAAATATAAAGAAAAAAAACAAATGCAGAAGAAAAGAATAATAATAATAATAATAATAATAAAAAAAAAATCTTATTTAAAACAATCTGTGACTGTTGCCCGCTGCAAATGTTATTTTATTGTTTGACTGCATATAGGTGCACAGTTTCTATACCACTATTTAATTTTATATATTCGATTTCGATATGTAATATAAAGAGCGCGCGCGTAACGTATAAAATAAAAAAATAAATAAAAGTTTTTAATCTATATAACTCTCCTTTGGTAGATATATGTATCCGCTTAGGTAGGTGTATAAATAGTATATACAGAAGATGATCGTACATATAGTATAACTAATCCAGAACGAAAGAATGGATTGGAAAAACAGATGGTTCGCTTATAATAATATGTATAATACACTTTAATAATAATAATATACGCGCATATATTCTATATTTTTATAAAATAAAAACAAAGTTCAATGTTATATAAAATTATATTATATTGTTTCTTCAATAGCTGTAAAATATATTGTAGAAGATGGAATATATATACAAAAGCGGGCGCCTCTATATATTTTATCCTTATTTCAAAAAAAAAAAAAAAAAGAAGAAAAAAACAAAACAACAACAAGAAACTATTTAAAACTATATCCGCAATGTCGACGAACGTATAATAATTAAAGTCAATATGTAATTTACCTTGGCTTTTGTGTAATACATCCTCAACTATATTTTCTGTTGTCATAATACCATTATTATTAACAATATGTAAGTATGTTAATATTGTCTTGTCTTAGAAATATTTGAATAGAGGCGACGACAATTCATTATTACAATGACTTTTTAGTTCAACTGCTGGTTTACATAGTCCTTTTATTACATCTAAAACATATGGAAACATAGAAATAAATAGAAAATAAATACTGGACAAACAATCAAAATATCCTTTCAATTTAATTGTTAATTCATACAAACTGATTATTCATAATATTAAATGAAAATATATTCTCTATACCTATTGATAAAAAAAATAAATGGAAATTCGTAAATACATAATATTATTGTTTGTTTATGATAAAATAAATATAAGTAACAGATTAATATATATATATATAAATGTTCCACGAAGATATATAGATAGATATGAAGCAGATCAGAAAAAATCATGAATATAATTTTACTTATTCAATTTTCATAAAACATTCGGACATGTTACAATATCTATCATATCATGAGGGAATCATATCAACAATTAAATTATCAAAGTTGATAATAGATAGAAATTTATATATTTTTTTCTTATAATTTATTCCGAAATAAATATTTCATATGTACAAAACACTAACGATCATTTCTTTTTTGTGGATGTATTTATATAATAGAAAATCAATTTTTGCTTTTGATTTTTTTTTTAAATAAGTATAAAATATCAAAAAATTATGAAAATAAAAAGACACAAAATCTTTGAAATTTCTGTTATTAAATCGTTAAAAACTCTAATTTTAACCACCACAGATATATTTTATCTATAATTACTACTTACCTATAATACTTATTGGCATATTATTGAATATTTTTATTTATTTACTTTTTATACTAAATTATGATAAATATTATATTCATTGCAGATATATAAATAAAATATATATTAAATATACAGAGTGTTTCAGATAACTTGCAACACTTTAATACAAAGAAAAACGGATTTAAGTTATTTAGGATGTAACGCAACTTCCGTACATATGATATGTTGTTTTAAAAATGATTTCTTGATAGTACTTTGAAGGCTCGAAGGTTACAACTCCTTTGACATCTACCAAGATATCATTTTAGAGAAATATCTTGTATGTGCGAAGTAAGAAAGTTGCATTATACCCTAAGGGTAACTTCAAGCAGAATGAAATTTAAACTAGGTTTAGACTTTGACTATATATACTATGGACTACTAACACAGTGCATTTTGCATATAAAAATAATGAAATAAATTCTGGACGATTTTGCGCGCCCCACTAGGGACCGCAGGTATTTTAAGAACTAAAATTAACATGCAATGAGATACAAATGTTATATTAGTTCATTTTTTGGACACCAAAATACCACTAGTCTCTAGTGGGGCGAAAATCCGGTTTTAATAATACTGGATTACGTATTACAGGTTTCGACTCATATATGTTCAAGAAAATCCTGAAACTATAGCATGCTCTACGTTTTCCGTTTGTTTAAGTCAAGTTATTTACGCAAATAATTTTTTTTTTTACCAGTTTGAGTTTGTACTATATAGCTACTCTAAATAGTGTTCGGATCAAAAAAAACTTTGTATGGACAAAATGTAGAACATCAAAAATATATAACGACCTGCTTTGAATGTTTTGTGTTATATTTATTTATTACGGGAGTTTTGGTATATAAGGGAAAAGCTTACATTATGCACTTTGTTTTACAGCTACCCTAAATACAATGCTTTAGTTAATCGATAAGTCGAAAAAATGAAGCAAAAGTAGTTGTATCAAAAATGTATGATTGTATGAACGAAATGCATCAAAAATATTTAAAGTATGCTAAAGTGTAAGATTTTAGTGGCTCGTGCGTCATATTATTTAAAATTACGCGGTTAGATAAAATAAGACAGAATTAACATTATCTCCTTCTTAAAATAAAATCGAAAAAGGAAAAGATGATTATAATTAAAAAATTCGTATTGCTTATTACAATGGAAAATTAATAAAGTAAGAGAGAACAAAAAAATGTACTTAAGTCCAGCTAGTCTTGTTAGAATAAGATATTGATAATAAGAACCTACTATAACTTTTATAAGATAAAATTATTTTAGTTTTGTTTGCTAAGCAAATACTTAAATTCTGTGACAATCATTTCTTACAGGCACTAAGTTTTTTTGAAAAAAAACTTTGATCCCGTGTGTAAAAGTAATGTCACATAATAGTCTTAAACGTACTTACTAAAAGCAATTGCATTAAAATTATAAGTTATAATAAAAAGGATAGGGGTAATCTAATAAAATATTATTTTCCATTCTGTTGTCAAGTCGCCAACATATTTCTGTACAACTCACGTGTATTTTTCAAAAAAAAAAAAATAAATAAATAAAAATAACCGTCTTTTTTAAAAACTGAAAAAAAAACAAAATTAAACCACATACTTACCTTTTCTTTTTTATTCTGGTACAAAACATAAATATTCACTCCAACGCGCCCCTATAATCAAATTGGTGCTATGCAGTGTGCATTCACATAATCAAATCGAATGGTTTTGGTTTGGTTGCTTTGTTTTCTTTTGTGCTTTTGAAATTTCAAATACAGTGCAACAGTCTTTTTTATTTAAATTCTATTTTTTTTTTTTTATTAATTTCAAACTAATTTTTATTTATTCCTTTATGTTACCTATATATATTTTTATTGCGTCCTCAATATAATCAAATGTGGTATCTATATAATAAATATATCTGATGATGGGTGCTGCTATTTTTAAGGTTCGTTTGATTTTTCGGTTGTTTCGTTTGAGGGGTTAATTCATATGCGGGGCAATGATTAACATTTTCAAGCACAATGGATTGAAAATTTTGTTTTTAAAATATAACAAAAAAAAAAAAAAGAAAAAAAGAAATTGAAACAAGACAAAAAGGGTCGCTGCACTTAACTTTAAAATAACTGAAGTTTAGCATTTATATCGTTATTATTAATAGAAAGAGAAAAAGAGAGATTATCATATATTTGATAATATTATATATATAAACATATCTAAATACCGCATGAGCGCATGCCATTTATTTTCTGGTGCATAAGTTTCTACCTTCCTTCCTTACACACATTTAAGTTTGGGTAGGTACATTTCCTCTATACACTATGGCATAGCACCAATTTAAGTATTAAATAAATGTTGTTGTACACTGTTTTTATGTATAAATAATATTATTTATATATGCCTTTTTACACATTGATGTTACGGAGAGTGCGTACGCGTGCCTGCTGTCACATTTTTTTTTTTTTTGGGGTCATGCATACAACGAAATATATATAGCGTATACATTATACACACATCAGATGGATGGTAAGGTAAAGGTAAAGGGAAAATGAATATATATATATACCTATAGAGCTATAGATGCATTTATATTTGATGGGTGCATCCCAATCAAGTATAAAACTTATTATTATTATTTAAACAATAATATACTTTTATATAAAACTTGTATAGCGTATAGAAAATGATGCGTCTGGTGTGTATAATTCAGAACTCTAAGGTACTTCATTCAATCAAAAATATCGATAGTCAAGGTTTATTAATGTTTCATTCCTCTTTATGCCTGTTTAAAAAAAAAAAAAAAGAAGCTAGGCTTAAGTATAAAAAAATAGCAAAATAACAAAATAACAATTTGTATTATGTCCTTATTGTACTGGAAATGAATATACCACTAAAGTAAATGGATCAGTAGCTCTTCCGATATAAATATTTTATTTTTCTTAAGAGATGTTATTTGATGAAAGAAATTACATTCAATTATTTTTTTTATATATTATTGTTTTTCAAATTAATGTGGTGTAATAAAATCACACATTTTTATTTTTTTTAAATACTAAATAACGTTTTTTTTTTTTCAATTTCATTTCAACACGTGATATAAAATCAACGTGATGTTACTTCATGAAAACGATAATAACGACATTTGTTTTAAAACTGTTTTGCTGTTCAGTGTGTTTGTAATATTTTCTTTCAAATATTTTTTCACTTCTTGTCTTTCTTTACGCGCCTTTATTATGAAACATAAGGAGAAATAAATTGGTATACGTACCTATATCGGTTATTGTACTTCTAGCAATATAGAATTCATCGTAGGTAACTAACTGAACACAATGTTCTTACCTTGTGCTACCAATGTAATATACTGATGCAGAACAGACAGTTAAAAGACCATCGAAAAATAAAATAAAAACCGTTTTCTGTCTATCATGTGCTTGGCTGTAGTTTTCATTATAATATAGTATGTGATGACCTCCGTTGATAAACCCACAAAAAATGATTATGGTACATCATTATGATTGCATTGTGAGGGGTTTGTTTTTATATGGTTGCTTTAATTCAAAACATTTTAGTTTTCCCCGATTTTAATTTAAATCTAGATTTTATTGGATGTTTTTTTTGTTATTGTATAGAATTGATTTACAAAAAAAAAAAAAAAAATTACCCAATAAAGTTTCAAAACTGAAAGAAGAACAAGTTCACTGTACATTTAATCTAGAAATTAGATCTAGGAAAATCCATATACAAAAACAGGTTGAAACGAAATTAAGTTAAATTTGTATATAAATTAAAAGAAAACTAGAGAAAATTGTTAAAACCGGTGTTAAGCAACCAATTACTGAGAAGTAAATCAATGTTGTTGATGTTTATTATAACGACTTCAACGTCACTTCTAGAAGTAATGCAACATTTTTTTTTTAAAAAAAAAGACCATTAAAAGTGAATTACAAATCTATGATTATTCAAATTACGAAAGATTCTATGAAAATACCTTTTTTGTAAATTCATTGAACAAACGGACCGATATATATAATATATTACATTCGCATTGCCCTCCGTTTATCCATATTATATAAATATATATCCACTATAACTATATTTTTCTGTATTATATTATAGAAATTGTACATGAAGGTATCTGTGGCCTCTGCTTTTATGGTTGAAACTTGCGCAGCAACATAAAAGCATATGTTTGATGGTCATTTAATAAGTATACGATGTCAGACAAATCGTTCAAAAAGTTTAATTACGCAAAATTTCATACTTTTTTTTAAAATATTTATTTCTCTTCTCTACTGAGCTGTGTTATAGGTCTCTTTATACATATTGGAGTTAAATTTTATTATAAATTATATATGTATATTGTATATATAGATAGGCACCATCCTCTGCTGATATTATATGGGTCAAACAAAAGGGAAAAAAAAATTTGTGAACATCATTTTTTTTTTTACGAATCATTTTTGAATCAAATTAATGTTGGTTTATTAAATAATATTTTATACTTAATGGATTCAATAATTTATCTTGCGGTCTCATATATGAATTGAGTTGAATATTAAGCATGTTTTAACAAATGTATGTAGAAATAATAGAAATAGACATTAATTTCAATGACAGGAACGGCGGACAGATGTGTACGCGTGCGCACATCGATGACAGCAACGGCAGAGTTTTATTTAAATTTTATTTCAAGTTTATATATTTTAGGTTTCAAAAAAGAAAAAAACCTTGTATTTTTATTAAAACTTTTAGATTTACATGAAATCAACATAAATTGAAGACTCCTGATGACAACGAGAAGCAAGTCTTGCTTATAAACATTTTCAAAGCCGTATTTATTTCAGCTGTTGTATAGTTTACGAAAATATGATCAAACTTATGCCAAATAAATCTACGGAAATTAGGTATTTATGCAGTCGAGGTTTTGAGAATGGAATTCGATTAAAAAATTAATAAAATAATAAAAATAAAATAATTAATACATTGTTCGATAATCGAATCTCATATTAACTCTGTGTAGTATGTGCTATGATCAAAGTATAATATTAGGTCGTTAGCAGTTCATTGTACGTATATATTGTGATTTTGAACACGTTGATGTATTTTTAAACGAAACATAGATAAAATATAACATTGAACTAGAACAGCATTCAGGATCAAGAGATTTCGAGTTACTAAGCGAACCATAATTTGTGGTAACTAGCAAGTTATACACATTTTTTTTTAACAAATAAAAGATTTCATTAAACATTCCCGATCACCACTTTATTTAAAATCTTATCTCCTGTTATTTTCCCCACCTCATTAATATTTCAATTAGAGAAATTATTTTTCTGAACAGAACAAAAATATTTTACCTATTACATTTATTAATAGACCGATTACTACACGTTAGTTCTCTGTTGAGCAATTTATGGAATGTCATATATATTTGGAGGCGCTGCATGTTTTGTTTTCCAAAAAGCAGGAGTGGCGCCACCACCAAATTATATGCAAAAAACATCTCAACTACAAACTAGATGCTGTCAAGTAATCGTTCTATTGCATAATGAACAAATACATATTCAAGGCTCCGATCTGTCACGTTACACTAACACGCATATTTTCTCCAATATCTTGAAAAAAAAACATAAAATCCTAATAATTTTCTGATCGTACAATATGAAGATCCCCAAGGCCTACATTTTGTACATACAATGATTTTTTTGTATCTCTCATGATTTCGGAGCTATAATCGTTGAAAAGTGTCTGTCACGTTACAAAATTTACGAACTGTGTTTGGAGGTTTTAAACGCTTATAGCTCCGAAACCATCAGAAATACAAAAAAACTTTGTATGTACGAAATGTTGAAAATGAATTATTTAGTTAATTTAAAATTAATTTAATATTATACTTCAGGGTTATGGACATTCTAGAAAATTGATTATAGTCTCTACCTGATATTAATGTTATTGGGATTTTCGCTATATAACTGCTAAACTTGAAGTCGGGCACTAAAACGTTTTTTGGGGCCCGGAGAGGGATATGATATGATGTATGGGTAAAAAATTCAAAAAACCCGCTGCCAATGGATTGATACATGTACAATACTTAAACATGCATAAAACCGTTGATCTATTTATAATGGAATAAACTATACTACATGCCGTTCAACTTAATGTGATAAATATGGCGGCATCTGCGCCAGTTTTTCTATGTTTTTTCTCTGTCTAGCCTTCACACTTTGCATATAATGCGCAGAAAATAACCAAATTGATGATCTCACACGATGTTGAATGACATGTATTAAGTTTTACTTCATTTTTGAAAAAAATCAAGTACTTATTGGTATCGTGTTTTTTTGTTTCGAATTCAGATGTTTTTTTTCGTGGTAATGTAAAAGTTTTGTTTTGGTTTGGAGCACAATACTCTGAGTCCGTTGGTACGCTAATATCTTACGAGGTGTGAACAAAAAAAAATTTTGTCTATTTTTATTTTTTATTTTTTTTTCATTTGGTAACTTTCTTAACAAAAATGAAGTCGTGTAGTTAGAGTTACTCAAACCCATCCAATGACAGCATGTTTATCAAAATTTTAAAATTTATTCAAAATTGAAGTAAAGTCGCGAAAGCAATCCTGTGGGTGACCCGTCATTTTCTGATTTTGATGATCTAGTTCTTGAAGAACTTGTAAAATTGGCTATGAAACGTTTACCGCTTTCTATACATTTGTACATAAGATATGTATATATATAAGACATCTACATGATTGAAATTACATTATGGATGTTGATTCGACGAGAATACACAGTAGAAATTGAAAAAGACGACAAAATATTTTTTTTGGCCTTAACTACCATAATGTTGATGGATCAATTCAAACTCAATGATGTCAAAAAGATTGTTCTTCAGGGAGATATTTGTATTTATTATCTGAATCTCCAATTACTCTAAATTCACCTACACTTTAGACATGAAAGCATACATGCGCAGGCTTTTGATTTCAGGGAGGGGTAGATTTGCAAAATTAAGATAGGGTAATTTTTTTTTTTTTTTTCATCGACGATTGCAAAACGGCCTTAAAAAGTTGCGACCACAAAAAAAAAAAAAACGGTCTTCAAATTTCACTAGCCATCGACGATTGCAAAATCGACTCAAAATAAAGTTGAGAGCAAAAAAAAAAAAAAGGTCTTCAGTTTGAGGTAGGGTAATTTTCAAAATCGAAGTAGGGTAGTTTTCAGGAACTGAAAAAACATACTATTTTCTGTTCAAAACTTGAAAAAAGATACTATTTACACCCCCCTCCCCCCCATTGTGCATGTATGCATGAAAGTATGGCTAAATTAAGAAAAATCTTGGACAATAATAACTATCCGACATCTTTTTACAATTCAATTATTAAAAACCGTGTTCCACAACGGACAGATTAATAAAGAGGAAAATAAATAAAATAATATGTGTTCACCGTATATTCCAGATCTTTCTGATTGTTTAATTTTTTTTTTTTATATAAGTTCGATTTATTACTGTCGGAATGAAAATAATATTGGTAAATTGTTATATTCTAAAACTTGTATATATAAAGTGAAATGCAAAGATTGTGATGGTACATATATTAGAGAAACTAAGTAATATTTATATCGAAGAATGTACCAATATCAATATATGATCGTAAAATAAGAATAAAATTTATGGTGCATCGGCATTTTCTCAACACTCCATTCAAAACCATAATGTTTTCGACTTTGACAATGTGATAATACAAATGGTATTAATTATTTTCTTAATTGTAATTTATTCAATGTATGTTTTTATATTAAATATATATTTCTCTAATAAAATAGTTCTGATGAAGAGAATGTTAGTTGCCTCGAAAGCTAAATGCTATGAAAACCAATATTTGTTTTATTTTATAAAATTGCTGAAATACTCAAAAAGCTATCCAACAACCACCTTTAATATTTAAAAGACGTCACAAAATTCTAATAATCAAAAATCTTAGTTGATTAATGCTAGTTCACAAATATGTAATAAAATATCATTATGCTTGTATTAATAGCTGTATTCCTGATTGTTGTTGTTGTTTTTACCGTTTCCTCTAATATGTTAGTCGAATTTGCTTTCAAACCAGACCTGTGGCGTATCGCAAACAAAACAATTAGCATTTTTATCTTTACATACCACCACGACCACGACCACTCTCTCTATGCCTGCGCACCAAATACCTAAGCCCAAAGGCAAAAAGAAGAGCACAAAAAAAACATCTGATAAACAATTCGTGTCAAATCAGTCCCAATTTACTAAACAGAAAAAAAAAATGATACGAAATTCTTAATTGTCTGTTACATGGTTGAACGCGTGCCGCGCGCGTATATTATATATTATATTATTATATATAGGTTTAATCGCAACAAAAAAAAAAAAAGATCCACTAAAAATTTAAATTAAAATAAAAGCAAAACAGAAAAAAAAGAAAGACAACAGACTCAACAAAACCCTATACATTGCATATCGAGGACAATCACCTGCCCTCTATGTGCGCATCGATTTACTTCCTTAATTTATTTATATATCGGTAAAATAAAATTTAAAAAAAACCATGCAAGTAAAAAAAAAACACATACACGCATACAACAGCAACAAAAATCGAAGAACTGTTTTTGATGTACCACCGTGTTGTCATAAAAAATCTTTAATGATCCAATGATTAGTTTATATTTATGTATATGTCCAAGTTCAAATTCAAGAGTATATTTTTATAAAAGGAGAATATATTTATATTTATATAACAACAATCAGATATAATCAAGCTGAAAATGCACAAAAGTATAATGAAAAAATAGTGTATATTCGTAACGAACCTTTGGAAAGGGAGTAAAAAAAATATATTTGTATATTTAATAATAATTTAGACGATTTATAACGTCAATGAAATATACAAATTATGTAACGTTACCTCTATTTAATATTTTAAATGTAATATTTGACCCCTGATATGAATGTAAGGGAGTCAAGATATTTGTACCTATATGAAAAGATCGTGAACAAAATCCGAAAGCATTGATTGCGAGAAATTTTCGCAAGCCATTTTAAGGTACTGCTACACAATGACAATCGTATACGACGTTATGACGTATAGTATTGCTTTTCTGATAACGTTACTAGAGAAACTTTAACAGTTAGACATTTTGTAGATATACTTTTAAAATATTTATTCATTTATTCACTGTTAATGTGTTCTACTTACTCAATGCTGAATGCAGTCACGGCCGAATACAATAACGATTCCCTTTTTGTTGTTGGGTATAGGACTTGCATATAAATTTTCCTGAGAACTACGAGAAACGTTTAGAAGAGATAGAAGAATATGTGAAATATAAATGAATAGAACATTAACTTAATATGTGAATATTAGAAGATTATCTTTAGCAACTGTGTAATCCTTCTGGGATAATATCAGAAGGTAAAATTACAATCAAAGAATTACACGTTTGTATTAAATAGATTTTAAACGGATATTTGATAAGATCTTAAGATGATATTCTTCGGCACACTAATAATGCAATTCCAATTTGGCTTGTAGATGAAATATATTGTTCATCATATACCCCTATGATGATCTAAGAGAGTTTATTTTACAAAATGATAGTTGACATTATATTAAACCTCTTGCATATAGTTACTTATAACAATTTCAAGACATAACAATTTTTCTTACCTTCTTCGTATTGTGTACCTAACTTTATAAAAAAATTAAGGACACAAAACCAAAAATTTCAACCGTAATAATATAAGCTAAAATATTGAAATGGACAATGTCCGTGCGCTCATAAAAATTCTAAAATAGAAATCTCCCTAAAAAATTTTTTTTTTAAAAAAAAACAACCTAAATAAATAATTTTAGATTTAACCCAAATAAATTTATAGACTTAATTTTATAGAGCAAAAAAGAAAATACAATAAGGATTCTTTTTTTTTATTAAATAATAGTAATGTATGCGTATAGAACATCAATGTTTTTTTTCCTCGATATTAAAAATATTACTTGAAAATCATCCAATAAATAAATAAAGCTGAACAAAAGATTTCAATACGAACATAAGCAAGGAACTTTCCATTAAATACTATTACGCAATGATAAATTTACTTCTAGTATTCAATTAAAAAATTGCAGCCATAAAGAAAACTACGATGAAAGTGAAACAAAAATGCTTAATTCTTTAACCGAAAATTGTATTTTACAATTAGCCAGATTTTTAATATGCGATTTAATCTAAGATATATAATATATAGATGGATATAGCGTCAAAACAGGTGAAACCAATTTGAAGTCAGCTGAAAGTATGTCTTTTTGTGTTGTTATTTTAATGCCCATACTCCACACAAGTTTCTAGAAACTTGACTTCTTGAAAAATGGTGTAAAAAGAGCGAGATGTGAATGGAAAATCGCATATAAGTGAGTTCGAAAGCTATTTTACGTAAAAATTCAAGTTGAAAAATAGTTCAATTTTTTACCCCTCCCTGAGATTTGAAAAAAATATTACCCTATGTCGATTTTGCTGAAAATAGTATCTTTTTTAAGTTTTTGAACAGAAGATAGTAAGTTTCAGAGAATTACCCTACCTCAATTTTGAACAAAATAGTACATTTTTGCACGTTCTCAAAAGTCGGTTAGGGGTAAGCCTTCTTTTTTGAGGTGGTTTTGCAATCGTCAATGGTGGTTGAAGACCTTTTTTATTTTTTTTCCTCTCAACTTTATTTCGAGACGGTTTTGTATTCGTCTATGGGAACAAAACTATCCTTTATTACTTTTTCAAATTATCACACTACAAATTTATTTTATCGTGTTGAATGTTTATCTTGAGGAATGAAATAACTTCTAAAGGGTTGATCTGACAATTATAAGTTGTATATGGCAGAGTTGCGTCTCAAGATAATTTTCGTGAGGATTTATCTGGAGAATTAGATTAACTTCTAAAAGGTTAATCATGCAGAAAAATTGCAAAAAAGCGACTTTTACTTCTGCTTGAGACGCAACTTTGCCATATACATCTTAGAATTGCCAGATTAACCAGTTAGAAGTTATTTCAATCCTCAAGATAATTGCTTCACATAAAGGTTTTTAATTCACTCATTTTCCTTTAATAATATCATAAATTTCACATAAATTTAAATATGTTACTAATAATAATGTCAGTTGCTGAAATTTTTTTATAATTGTATCTCACAAAATGTAATTGGTTAAACAAAATACTTAAATGAATAAATTGAATTGAAATTGAACTTCTCAAGATAAAGGTTTAGTGTGATACCGCTATTAACAAATCCGATTTTATTTTTCTAGCATATTATAATATTGTCACTGCACAGTGAACACATTACCTTAAAGAACACATATTAACCACCATCATCATCATCATCATCGTCGTTATCATCATCATCATCATCGTATATACCAAAATCTATATAAAGCTATATAAATATCAAATAAATAAAATTAATAACAACAACAACATCGCCAACCTTTCGATAAAGTTAAAATAGTTGCAGTACTGCTGCTGCATCGGCTGCTGTTGTTAAAATAGACCTTAAAAAAATATACACCTGTCTGAGTGCACAACTGACTTAAGGCGCGTGCTCAACAAAATCCACGTGCCCCTTCTCGTTTTGACGCGTGCACCCAATAATCCGTATCCTTTCTCTTTTTTTGTTATGTTACGTTAACCATCTACATTCATAAATGTAAAATGAAACAAAATTAAAAATATATTAAAATAAAGAAAAAGTAAGTGAGTAAGTAAGTACATAACATTTGATGAAGAATAAAGAAAAAAGAAGTAAGAAACCTTTTTTTAAAGTTTTTATTCATTTATCGTTTAGTTGAGCGAGGATGGCTATAAGCAATCTACACGAAAATAAATAAAAAACAAAATAAAAAAAATTCAATAAAGTATCGTATATAAATAATGCATAATAAAATAAGACTACAGCAAATACTTATAATATTGCTATATTGTAATAGTGATATAAATATTGAGCATGCGCACATTGTGTTTAGGTTCTTCTTTTTATATTTCTTCCTCCTATTTTTGCTTCATTTTTGAAACTTCAAATTGGATTCGTGACCCGTCGGGGTCCACGAACTTGATTTTGGGGTGTTCGTCTTATTGGAGGCCTCTAAAGTTGGGGAAGATTAATAATTTTTCGGATTGTGCCTGGTTTAGGTCTGTAGCGTGAGTAATATAACAGATAGGGCCGAATGAGGCGTGGGTGGCGCTAATTTTAAAAAGTGAATATAAAATATACCGCGAAAATAACCGCCCTATAAGCAAATCGTATTTTTGTCTAGGGGGCAAAAAAGTTCAATCGTGGGGAGGCTGCAATTCCCTCGCGTGCCACCCCATGCGACAGGCCTGACCTGGTCCTTAAATTTTTATTAATTTTTGATGTTTATTGGCACATGGTGTTGTTTCCAAAAAAGCAATCACAATTCACAACCATCATATTAATGTTTTATTTAATAAAAATGAATAAATTAAATTTACTTGTTTTTATTTTTGGAGGGTCTGCGAAATGATTATTTTATTATTTTTTAGGGATCCGCCACGTGCTAAGATTTGGGAGCGGCTGGTGTAAAGATTTATTCATTTATTTACACGAACGTTTCCAGAAACGAGAAATAAGATTATTAAATGATATAGAATAATTCTTACATGATAAAAATTAGAAATAATTCTAACTTAAAAAAAGTTATTCCTTATTCGCGATCTCTGTTGGTTTTTGGTTCGTAGTACGACTCATTTTTCATTGTCTCAAGTCTATTGTCTATTTAGTGAAAAAAGGTGCAAAAAAAAATTTGTTTTTTCTCAGAATTGAGTGAACGGATTGAAACTAACTATAGTCTCTATATAAAAGATAGTTGAGACAACGGTTTTTTGTAAATAAATATTCACCTTTCTCAAAACGGTACTGCAACTAAAACATAAAAAAAGTTTAAGCTTTTCACCCCGCAAAGTATATTTGTTCAAATTTTATGTTTTATTTCATTTTTTTAGT
>JAABKK020025339.1:27496-37916 GCA_011634745.2 Catotricha subobsoleta | reverse complement strand
AACAAAAAAAAAGCAAATGGAAATTTGATGATTTATGGATTTTCATTTTTTTATAAATAAATAACTAAATATAGGTAATACGTGCTTCATCTTCAATACTGTTCGGAAACATATTAATGTCACGGTTCTGTCTTCTTCGAATCAAATTACCTGTATTTCCTTGGAAACCAAATATATAAACAAAATTAAAAAAAAATAGAAATAAATTCTTCTGAGTCTTTATTTTGAGAAATATTGTGCAGACGAAATTGTCGGTAATACTTATAAGCATCCAAATTTGTTTTTCCTCTAAAAAATACTTACAACATCGAATAAACAATAGACGATACAGTCAAGTAAAATACAATTGATGTTAAATGCAAAAAAAATAAAACAAATAATTTTAATTTATAAAATATCTTTATTTTTCTTTTTAAATTTTAATTATTTACATTTTATGTATTTTAACTTTTAATTTTTTTGTTTTTTTTTTTCAAATTAAGATATATTTTTTATCTCATTAAGAATAAGAAGAAGTTAAATTAATTTATGTATATAAAAATAAAATAAAAATAAAAAAATAAAACGAAAATTGTTGAAATATTTCTACATTTATTTCTCGTTATAACTAAAAACACAATTTGTAAATAGGTATAATAATTATAATACCTAAAAGTAATTATATTATACAATATAGAATTATAATGATGATATTAAGAATGAATTAAATTACATAATATTATATTTATAATAAAGAAAAATTAAATTGGTAGGTATACTAAGACATCATAGAGAGGAATAATATTCAAGAAAAATAATAATAAAAAAAAAAATTATTTATATATAGATATATATATATAATATATTTTGTTTACGAATTTTTAATTATAAATTATAGCTTAAAACTTAATTAAAGTACAATAATTATTAATTTTTTTTATGTATAACTTGACTACAGGCTAGATTTTCTTGATTTATTTATAGGGTTCAATATTACCATTTCATAATAATTCCTATAAAATTAAATTAGCGAATTAGAAATAAAAGATTATTTATTAACTAAGATCTGTCTTCTTCTTCTTCTTCTTCTTCTTCAATTTTTTTTTTTTGTTCTTTTATGTTCAATTTTAAATTAGATTTTAGTATTTAAATGATTCTGTAATTATTATTTAATTATGCTTTTACTATATTGGAACTATCTATAACGTTTTATTATAATAATAGCACTAATTGAAAAGAATTTTAAAATATAAACACACTGAGGATGTCAACCACAAACAGCAATTATTTTACTACTTTTAACTATACAATAATGACAATGTTATTAATTAAAATTTATTGTTTTTTTTTCTGTTATTTTTAATTCCGAAAATACTATTTTCACTTGAAAATTTCTTACAAAAAAAAAAAAAAAAATTTACAATTTCTTTATATCTTTGTGTTTTGGTCTTTCTTTACATTTCTTATTTAATTTTCTATTTCCATTGTTTTGTGTTTTCATTTGTATTTTATATTTGCTTAAATTCACTTTGAGATCTTATGCTAAAATTTACAGAATTAATATAGCTACTGTCCCTTATCTTTAACACCAGATCCAACACCAATACCCAAAAGATGTTCACCCGGTAACATGCCACCAGCAGCACTTGGTTGATGAGCATAATTTCGGATTTGATGCAGTGAAATTAATTGATTTGGAAATGAATTGCTTACATTTTGATTAACATTTTTATTTTGAAAATTAATGGCATCATATAAATAAGGCCGTTGTGCCATCGGATGATGACTTAACGAATTTAAATGTGGCATTGAATTAATTGGTGTAAAGGCTGAAGCGGATGTTGTTTTTGTTATACTTGCTGTATCATAACTGATTGAACTGCTAACGCTAGGCGTTGATGCAGCCGCATTTTGTGCAGCCAAATGTTGAGCAAGATTTGTAGCATTTTGTCGTGATATTACTAAATCTTCACCACCATCTTCAGTTGCACCATTTAAATTTCGATGATGTTCAGCTATCAATGATCTATGATGTGATTGAATGTGATCACTTGTGGGACCATGTTGTCCTAATGCAAAATCATATTGATTTTGTTGTTGCTGCTGCTGTTGTTGCATTGCTTCAGCTAAATTTGCCGCTGAATCTGGACTGACTTTTGGCCAATAGGGATGCTCACCAGTAACAGCTAATGGACCATTTGCCATACCCAAATTTCGATTCATTGCCAAACTTAAACCAGTTGTTATTGGTGGACGTTTATCAGAACGTTCAGCATGTTTTTGCATATGTTTCGATAAATAAGTTTCTTGCGTGTAGGATTTTCCACAGTACTGGCATATATGCGTTTTGAGATGTTTTGATTCCTTATGTTTTGGTATGTGTTCGAGTAGTGCGGTTTCATCTTGAAAGCATTTATAGCACGAATTACATTTGTATGGTTTATCAGTCTGATGGCATCTTGAATGAGATTGTAAATTCGACAATTGTGAGAATGCTTTTTGGCAACCAGGATGTCTACATTTGTATGGTTTATCACCGGTATGAGTGCGAATATGTTGTTGTAGGTGGGATAACTGTGTAAATTTTCGTTGGCATATGTCGCAACGATATGGCTTGATTCCTAAATGAATGCGGGTATGCTGAGATAAGTAGCTAGAATTGGCAAATGCCTTTGTACATTGTGTGCATTTATATGGTTTTGCTTCACGCATATGAAGCTGATTGTGTATCTGATGATCCGATTTTGAATTGTTGAAATGCTGTAATTAAAAAGAAAAACGAAATTAATAATTAACTCATTAAAATCAATTATAAATTTTTTTTTCATCTGTTATTATTTCAAATTTTGGATTTAAATTAACATTAACGACTTAAATATAAACATTTTTTACGCGTGTATTCATTAAAAAAAAAAAAAATTCGAAGTTAAATCACGTGTGTAAAATGCGAATAAAATTATATTTGTACGCCGTATAATATTGTGTCATGTATGCTTAAGTACTTAGAAATTAAGAATAAAAATAAACAATAATTATCATGGCCAAGCAATCACTTGGCCAAAAACAGAATTGACGGAAAAAAAAATATATACATTCTTCAAATCACCGTGGGTACTTAAAATCCACTTTTAAAAGACACCTAAGCATACATAGCCATAGTCACACACATACACATCAATTCAACAAATTTGCAAATATGTAATCTCAAACGATAAAAATAATAAATTCAAATTATATTTAAAAAAAATTCGTTGTTTTGTGCCTGGCGCATATCATTAACAACGCAAAATAATAAAAAAAAAAAACAAAATCTGAATATGGGAAAAATAAATGCAAATGCAAATTTTTTGTTTAACTCAAAAAGATCGAATATTAATATTAAATACGTAGAGCTATAACGTAAACATATTTATTAGGCATAATTAGAATATGCAAATTTACGACAAAAAATTATACACAAAAAAAAAGAATTAATAGCAAAAAAAAAAATATATTAATTTTTGTATAAGATAATGAAGCCAAATTATCATTCATTTTGTGATATACCTAATTCGACATTACATTCAATATAAAAAATTGGAGAAAAAAAAATGCACAACCTACATTTTCCAACAATATAATTATATTTAACAAACAGATGAAGACAACCAAACAAAATTGATGAAGAAGAAAAAAAAAATGTTGGTTATAAATAAATACTGCCTAAACAGAAGAAGATTTTTTCTATAAACAATATACTGAATTTTTGGTGAGTGTTTCTTACTGAATGAGACAGCAACAACAAGAACAAAAAAAACTGTAAGACAAAAAAACATTGATAGAAGAAAAAAAAATATGCTTCATCAGTAAAAAAAAAAAACATTTTTTTTTATTATATTTTATTTATTTGTCTTTTTTTTTGGTAGTTTCGGATTGTAGTTATGAGTTTAAATTTTATAGGTAGGTAGATGTGTTAAGCGGAATACTTTGGCCACCTGTATCTTATTCATTACTATATTATTTGTACACATAAATAAAATAAATGTTGTTATCATTGATTGATATGGTTTATTGTGTGTATAGATCTATCTATTAGCAACTCAATACCACATGTAGTCAATTAAGAGATTTATAATTAACGATGTTTTCTTTTTAAAACTCGTAACGGTACAATTTAAAAAATAAATCATTTGAAGTAAATGAGCTTAACTTCGGAGACACGTATCGCCTCCTCAATAAAGTGATGTTTAAAGGCATGAAGAAAAGGCAGATTTAAATAAATCGATTATTATGAATTCAATCTGGTTATAGTATCGCATTTTATAATTACAGTAGTTTAGTAGTTTTCTTTCAAGAGCTCCAAAGTTTCTGAAAAGTTATTGGTTTTGCAAAATACGTACTTTTTGTTTTCATTGATCTTGACTCGATATGCAATAAATAACTTATTTTTCAATAAAAAACATTACTTGGCATCGACTTAAAAGTATGTTGTTTTTTTTTTTTTTTTAAAAAGCGCCAAAACAGAGGTAAAGTAAGCATAAATTTGTATTAGTGTCTTTAAGTCTTACACAACTCGTATTTTGTGCAGTAGCAAAATATTTTTTTTTTTTTTGTCTTTTTATTACTTTAAATTATTTAATTTTGTCTTGACTGAATGAGATTTTATAGCGGTTCACGACATCATGTCAAAAAAAAAAAGTAAAGAAAAAAAAATTAATAAATAAATAAATAGAAGAAAAAAAAAGAAATATTAATTTGTAAAACAACCTGTTGAATATTTACAATTTACTCTACACAAATACTGTTTGTATACTTTTCGTATGTATATTTTAATATTTGTCAATTATTGTTCACCAAATAATAATTGATAAGTAAATAAAAGTACCACTAATCATCGCGTACCGTATATATTTTGAATGGGATATAAGCGAATTGTGTATTTTTTATAAATTCGTAGTAATTTAATTGCAAAAATTATTTGCGACTTTAACAATATTTTATGAATGCCTACATCGAAAATACTCGAGCAGGTGTTTTTAAGGTTCTCTGCTATGACCTTATTGAGAATGGTAATGGAATTTGTTGTAGCAGGAAGTAGTAAATTGCGATGGTTATATCTTGAGTATGAATATAATGACAACTCATTACGATATATCTAAATGAATATTTTGTTATAATAGTTTTTTTTCCCTCTTTTTTTTTAAAGGAATGAGGTACAATTATTTGACTGTTTCAACTAATATTTAATATTAGTTATTGTTCTTCTTAACTAGATTATGGAATTTATGAACACAACTAAGTTTGTTAGATGATAAAAAAAAAAACGAAAACACTTACGATTCAGCACCAATGTGATTAAACGCATAGTTTTCATTGTCAAATATATTTATAAAAAAAAAACTGATGATTTTCAATTTGCACGACTAAATACAATCTACTTTTTTTTTTCTTAAAGCATTATTAACGAGTTTAATGATAGCTGCCCAGCTAGCATGCACTTTCGTCAATTGAACAAACTGTTCAAAAAAAAAAAACAAAACAAACAGAAATATGTCTACAATGATTCTAAACATTTTAAGATCACTTGAAAATGCAAATTATTAAAAAGAAAAGTTCATTTAACTCTAAAAAAAAAGAAAAAAAGAAAAGATAATTACTAAAATTTAATCAGAAGCCCCCGTGTGTCTACTTTATTATAATAATAAACATAAGAACAGTGGGTAACACATCTGAAGAAAAAATAATAAAAAAAAAAACCACATTACTTAAATACCATAAAAAAAAAAGCAATAAACATACAGTCAGCAAAAATGTATATATATTTGTTGTTTTTTTTTTCTTCTACCATTTCTTCCATAATAAATTTTAAATTACTTAAATAAAACGAAAAATATATACAATTTGATCTGACAATATTATTATAATACTTCTTATTTATATGCTTGTTAATATGAAATATCTATAAACCGAAAATTTATATACGCAAAGACGAGCACTGGAACATAAAAGCAAAAACCATGAAATTTGAGGAAATAAATTTATTGAAAGATCATTTTTCGATAAAACGCTTCTGTTAAGAAAGACTATAATTTAATTTTGATCGTTTTTATTGTTGTTAGTTCTCGTTGTTTTTTTTTTTTTACATCTATTTTTTATTTGTCTTCATTTCATTATAATTCTTTTTTTTTTTATTATTATGAATGGATGGACTGGAAATAGTTTTATTATTGTTTGTTCGAATCTTTCATTAAACCAGGCATTCTATTTTATGTTTTATTTCAATATTTTATGTATTTGCAGGCACAATTGATTATGTTTCACTTCTATATTAATTAAATAATAATTTTATTTGAGGCATTTTGACTTTAGTGAACGAGAAAATTATTATTGAAATATAATTAAATTAAATTTCTGGTGAAATATCAAATCGACGGCTTAATGTCAATAGGGCCTATCCCCATTTTTCTGGTAAGCGATTTACGACCTATGTGCATTATACAATAAGGATGAAAATCGCTTACCAGAAAAATGGGGATAGGCCCTATTGACATTAAGCCGTCGAAATATAGTTTTGTTGTGTGGTTAGAAGACTGTGTGCTAGCGCTATTTGATATGAGCACATTATAAAGAATTGACGGGCTGTTTGAGTTATATCTAATTATATTGCAAACATAAATTAAATAGTATTTAAGGATTTTAGGATTGTAAAATGTAAATTATGTACCGCCTTTCCAAAAAACAAAAAAAAAAAAACTAATTTAGAAATAAACTGACAGAATTTAAAATGTCAAGCTTTGCAACACTATAAACAAAGTGCATTTGATTTAAATATATGAAAATATAAATAAATTTCATGCCACTGCTAATAATCTTTCTTGATTAGCCCAATTATTATAATACTTTAAACCCTGAAATCTATTTTCAAATTAATTGTATGCATAATTTTAATATATTTTTTTATTTTTTTTTTGCTTTATAGTAAATAATTATTCATATCTTTCTTTCTTTCTTTCGTTCGAAATAGTTAATTTCTTTTAATTCTGATTGGAATATATTTTGGTATTCTTTATATCAAAATACATATATTCTCTTGTCTTCATCAAGCATTATGTAAAACAATAAAATGTTGGTTTTTTTTTTGCTTTTAAGGCCACTAACGGTAATTTGAAATCCTAATTTCAATATTTAGCATCGAATTTTAAATACAATTATTTAAATTTAATATCCAAAAATAGTAGCGATGTTAAAATCTAATATCCGAAGAAATTAAAAAAACTACGACCAAATTATTCAAATATTTGCATTAATAGTCGGTTAATAGTTATTATATGCATAGTAATATTTCGTCATCAATAAAAAAAAAAATAATAATAACTTATCATATAAATAAAGCGGCCGGCTAATGCTATAGTCACACACAATAGTCACAATATAATTAAAATGAATTACAGTAAAAAAAAAAAAGTTATAAAGTTTATTTTGAGTTTTACGTACTCTTGATAACAACAAAATCTTTTTGATTTATTTTTAGTTTCTTTTGCATCAATACTTTCAACGTAGCGGTGTGCCTTTGACAATTTATAACCCGTAATTTTAAGCAACAAATATTGAGCGCAAATATTATTAAATAAATTATGAAATATTTTATTTTAAATTAAATGAATACATCAAGTCATAACATAGATAAATATGAAGAATAAGGGTTACAATTAATTGCTATACATATATTTTGATTGCAGTGTACCAATCAATTGTATAATTATACGAAAGCATATAGTTAATCGATAGTTTTGGTTGTTAATTAGATGACTTCGCCTATTTAGCGAACGATTTGTACTTTCGTATGTTTTGTATGCTTCGCACTTCGCACTTATTTACTCCCTTAATTTTTCGAAATGCGTTCCAAGTATCACCCTTTTCATCACACTTTTTACTTTAATAGTCAATAATGTAGTGTGAAACAAAGTGTAGTACATAACATTTGTAAATCGCGCTTCTCGTATGAGTGCGAAGAGCGGGTAAGGTAGACGTTTCCGAAACGTCCTTAATTATATACCTAATTACTTTTACCATTAAATATTGTCTATGCAAATGTAAAAAACTGGCTTAATTAATTATGTGTTTTCTACTTTCTGAACGTACTCATCATAGAACACTAGTTTTTATCGGTAGTTACTGTTCGTTCTGTAAGTAAGTAATTACTACGTACCTCACTAGTGTTCTATGAGTCCATTCAGAAAGTACAAATTACTTCATTTAATTAAACGATATGATTTATTTACAAGTGTTATTTAATTTTAAAAAGTAGTTTATATAATAATCAAATATATAAATCAATTTTCTATATATACCTATAGCTTTAAATAATAATTTATATGACAATCACTTCTTTCATCCATTATTGATTTCAATTTCAAATTAATAATAACATGTATAAACTTATAAACAAGAGCATTAATCAAATGTTAATTATATCTATGAACATTAATTTTAACATATTAAAAAATGATCGAACTGATCTTTTTCGTACGTAACTCAGTATTATATGGTTTTGAATTTGAAAATCATTCACATCTTTATTTATGAATACACAAATATCATTTCTAAACAAAGCGATATATTAATTTGATAGTTAAATCAATTTTTTTCTCTCTTTTCATAATCGATTATCAATCTTAAGATGAAGTTATATCCAGATCAAAATGGATAAGGTAGAAATCAGAGAATCGACCAAAATCAATTTTATATATAAAAAGATTATAAAAAAAAAAAAAAACTGCAATTTCAATAATTAAAATAAAAAGTGATCTCTTTTATTCATTTCAGATAAACAGTGAAGTAAATATTTTGAATATTGAAACGAAAGGTGTCGATAAACATTATAAATATATCTTCTTTAGAGTGTATAAGAAACATAATAATATAGACGTAATGCATGCGTGGTTAATGGTTTTGTATGTGTTTTTTTTTCTTCTTTTTTTTTGCTGATATGCCTCTGGCTGTAGCTTATATTATAAGATATAATAGACATTTGGAAAGGATATAAAAATATAATCACCAGCAAAATGAAGAGATTTCATTCGGTCATTTTTCGATACAAACAATTTTTGTGCAAATAATACAATAATTTAATTTGGTTTGGTTGGAATTTTGATTGAAATACGTGATATTTGCCTATACGCATGGTAATAGAAGCAGCAACAGTGAAATAAATAGGTATCAAATGTCTTAGTGACTATTTATTTATAAGAGTTAAAGAGACTACAGAGCATGCATGTGGGTTTTTGATTGAAGGTTATTTTTTTTTTTTTGAAGAAAAAATTATGGACGAAATAGAGCCATTTTTTTTTTCTTCCTATTAACAAATAAATAAATATGTTCGTGTTGTAAATTGAACAACAATTATATATTTGATTTTATTTCTAATATTATTTTTATAAAAATAGATCTCATTTAGATCTCGCCAGTGTATTATTATTATTATTTTGTTTATATCGTCGAAAAACTTCCAATTTAAAATTGTTATTGTTAATTTATTTTGCGTTTTAGTTAATATTTGCAACAAGTCATTCTCTTCATTTAACCAATAGTGAAATTTTTTTATTTTCTAAATTTTTAAACTATATCTAAACTAAATAAATGGCTTAATTCTCTGGTTACATGTCGTGCCGGTTGAAATTAAAATGAAAAAAAAAGCACACACACACACACAAATATAATTTATTTATCAATTGGTTTGAATTATGCATCAAACAAATACCTTTTACCAGCTATTTATAAAACAATATATATATAAATATTTTTTTTTTTTTTTGATAATTATTCAAATGCTTAGAAACAAAATATTGAAATGATATTAAATATTATAAAACTACTTACAAGCGTAGTTAGCTAGTTAGTTAAACTTAACAGTTTAAAATTTGTCAATTTGTGGAACAAATGACTTTGAAATGATTACACAAATAATGTAAGAAACTATTTTTAATAACATATAAAAAAAAAGAAGAGAAGAAATATCCGACCTCCACTAAAATAATCTTGAATGGTCACAATAAAAGTAATTTTCTGACATTATAGTCTTTAAGATAATGCACCTTTCTACAGTCGCGCAGTAATTACATCTAATCTAATAGTTATGAGAACGGGGACATTGAACATTATACTTTTGGTACTTAGAAGAAAAATATTAACGAAATAAAGATTACTAAATTAATTGCATTAACATTATCGTTTCGTAAGCAATTTGGTTTCACAAAAAAAAAATTAAAGAAAAATTAATTACAACTTGCACACAAAGAAGAAAAAAAAAAAAGAATAAGATGAATGATTATAAAACCCTCACTATCGTCTCAAGAGCCATTAACAAATCAGACCATCTATCACTAGAGCAACTTACCAGAAACATTAAACAATGAAATTATTACATTTTAAGATATAAAGAAAATATGAAGAAGAAGAAGAA
>JAABKK020025339.1:6579-27396 GCA_011634745.2 Catotricha subobsoleta | reverse complement strand
GAAGAAGAAGAAGAAAAAGATATTAAAATATTTTATCATTAGTTCCAGTTAATTAATGGATAATACACCTTGAAGATGAATTAAAATTAATTTGGAATAATTTTCATGTGATGAACCAAATAATACAATACAATACGCGTTCGTAAAAGTAGGTTTACAGGAATTTCAAAATGCACCTTCAGTTAATCATGTTGGTAACACGTACCAAGAGTTTCTATATTTTTTAAAGATTATTATGGTGTTTTTTTTTAGAAAATTTAATCATAATAAAGCATTTACGCGCTTATAGATGAATAAAGAGGCGACGTAAAAATGTAAAAAAAAAAAAATATCTTTCTCGTCTCTTTCAATTTGTTTTTTAATGTAAACCTTGCGAGGTTATTCTTCCTGTGTTTAGTAATGCATTGAAGAAAAAGAAATTAGTCTATTAATACATAATTTACGATAATTAGGTGTAGAAATATTTATTGGAATGCGTACATCGATATTCAATATTGGTGTAAAAGTTATTGGTTCTCATTTCAAATCATAGAGCAAAATTTCGAGACCGATTAACAAAATTCAATAAATTAGCAAGGAGTCAAGGACATTTAAGTACTTAGAATTCAAACTGTATTAAAATTGGAAATAATAAAATTATTAAAACTGTTTGAATGGATTAACCCAGATAGGCTTCAATGGCCTAAAGTTCCACTGACACCCCAAAATTAAAGATCAAACAAAGATATTTCGTGAAAATATTCATCTTTTAGTTACAAAAATTTAATTAACATTTAACCGATAAATTGTTTCAGGATCAAAAATCCCGTCTACAGCGGCTATTGATATATAATTTCCATTAAATAACAAAATCAAAATACAAAGGAGAATTTGAAAAGTTTATTTTATCTATGGTCCAAGTTTAATTTGAATTTGAATTTGAATTTGAATTGAAACTGATTAGCATATTTTTTTTCCTAGCGAATATTGTACTTGATAGAATTTACCACATTGAAGCTCATTAAATACGTACAGGAGAAAAAGATAATAAGCATAGAGTGATCATCATCCCTTGCAAGTCTACCATTTCATATAGTTGTTTTTATTTCGACAACACACACAAATGAAAAACATTCAAAAATTAAATAGAGAAAATTAAAATTTAATCATTGTTTTTCTGAATAACTTAATTCAACTGGATAATACAAAATGCAATCGAAATAATAACATTAAAAATCCACTTGATTACTTAAATACTTAGTTGGTGCCACATGTACAACAAAACAATTTAACCAAAGAAATTTTCTATCCATAAAGCATTTGATTGTACCAAACTGTTTTTTTTTTTAAAAATATTGCACAAGAGAAATAAAGTACACATTAATACATTAGAGTCATTTATTATAATGATACTGATGAAGTTCACTAATGTATGAAATATGGTCACTTAAATAATGTACCGAAATATTGTTATTTTTGTTTGATGTAAATGAAAGAAGACAGAAAGAAAAAAAAAACAACATAGAAAAAGATTTTAGCGAAATTATCAAAATCAAATAATTTCAGTTAAAAACCGTGGGACATACAGAGGAATGGTTCACATTGCGATGTATTCAAATATACAATAAACAAAATATATATGTACAATCAACGTATTAAAATAATGACATTAAGTGCGCACAAAATGGTCATACTTTTAATATTTAAATTTTGTTACTTTTATAAACACAATTTTTATTACGGAAAGATTTTTAATACAAAAATTAGGAAAATCTTAATAGACGTTGTTTTTTTTTCTATTTCTTTTATTGGTTGGTTAATGAAATGCGATTTGCATAATTTTGTACATATATATAAAAAAAAAAGTAGATAAAAAGGTATTTCGGGACATTTTTAGCTTAATGAATTCAAAGACAAGTAAACACGTAAACAATTACGAAAATACCTTTACTAATTACTTGAATTTAAGTCATGAAAAGAAACCAACATTTTTTCATCATTCTTCTTAAGTAAGTAAAAATAGCGCTTATCATTTTTACTTAAAAAAAAAAAAAAACAAAATCATGAAAGAAACCAGATTTATTGAATTAAAAATATAACATTAAAAAAAAAGAACGAAGACCAAACTAGATAATGAAATTTATTCAGAAAATAAAAATAAAAAAACAGCATTTGTTTCTATTTATGTAACCATTAAATATAGAAAAGATGAAATAAAACAGTGAAACAAATTTTCTTTATTCCATGCACAATTGTTTTTTTTATTTTATTTTTCAATGCCCACTGCGTTTTTATAATGAATACTTTTTTTTTTCTTCTATTAATATATAAATAAAATAAAATAAAATAATGTAGAGTTATATTTCATTACGATTACGTTCATTTCACTATAAATGTTAAATAATATATAACACAATTAACACACCAAAGTTTTTAACAGGTGGCAATTTATTACAAACTCTGAAAAATGTTAACAATTCCAAATTAAAATAAATCAGTCCATTGATCAAATATAATAATGAAAAAAAAAAAAAATATATTATTTATATATAAAAATAAAATTCGTTAAACCGCACAGAAGAAATAGTATTATTTCTATTAAATTTAATTTTTGTTTTTATATTGTAGCATCTTCTTCTTGTACAATAAAGCGTCGATATATATATATATATTTTTTTCTTTTGAACAATTCTTCTTGAGTGTTTGGTTTCTTTTCTTTTTACATTTATTTTTCATTTTCGAACTTTGGTATTAGGTTTTCATATGATTTATCTGGTTGGAAGATGAGTAATAGAGATTAACTGGCAGTCTGGAACTTCTACATTCATAAAGATTTGAAGAAACATAAAATCTCCGAAAGAATATATAATTACATTTTTGGCAAAATAAGACACATTTGAATGTAAGTACCTTGGAACATGTCCATTTTTCTTTAATACATTAATTTCAATGTATTATTGTTTATTCACTAAAAGATTACCAGACGATTAATTATTTTAAACTTGAAATAACATGAAGATCATCTATTGGCAATAAAAGTAACAACGATTTATAAATCAGAGGTCACAGAAATCACCAATTTACTTGCACGGTCATCATTTAATGAGTATCTAGAATTTCTGTATATTGACTTATTAATCAAATGGGTCTGGCGTCGTTATAATTAAATTCAATATATTTCATTTGTTTGTTTTCTTGATTATAAGAATGTTTTAAGCGAAGTTTTAAACTTTTAGTTGTATGACAACATTTATAGCTAACAGAAACAATTTGTTCCTAACTGTTAAGCATCAACTACAATAACGTAAGGTTTGTAAGATTTGTAAGGATTTTAACACAGACATGCGGATTTTTTACGTTTGTAACCACTACAAGTAAACAAAACTTGTATAAACCATCGCCAAAAATTCATGTCTGCGTTAAGAATCTTTACAAATCGTACAAACCTTACAATATTCTAGATTATATACTTTATGGTTTTAGAGATAATTTCGATTAAACATGAAATACAACAACAACAATACATCTCTAACACATATTTCTGCTAGTTAGTTTTTCAGAAATCATTGATTAAGTGTAAAATTATAAGCCACTACACGCTTATTATGTGCTTTAGCGGCATTAAATATCAACACAAAATTTCATTTTTAACAAAAACAAAATGTTGCGATCTGCTATGTTCAATGCAACTACACGAATCCACGCTCTATACCTATATTTAATCATAACATAAAATAAAAAGGTTTTCAATCCCTGCGATAAACGCGCATTTTAGCATAAACATATGTAGAGGTACACTGGTCGATTGTATGTTATTGCTTTAATATTATTAATATGTTATAATATTTAATTTGTTATATTTTGCATGTGGTGTCTTTAAGTTTTTTTTTTTTTTTTATTTAATAGAATGAAATAGTTCCTTCACCGTCCACCAAATATATTATAAATTATAAACGAAGGAAATAGAAATGTATTCAGTCAACGTCATTTATATTATGAATTACGATATTTTCTGTTAGACATACATAACAAAAATTGTACAATTTACCTCCTAAGATAGATTATGTATTTAACCATATATTAAAATAAAACTTGTTTCGACGGTTTGGCCCTCCTAAATCACATTCAATCTAATACAAACACACAAGCCAAATAAATTATTTAAAAAAAAAAAACAAAATCTAAATTTTTATATCATAAATATACACATTCTTAAAAATTCATGTAACCTGAGTACAAGAGATAGTTAGATTATAATACAAAGTATATGTAATAAAAATATTATTATTTTTGTTGTTGTTTATAAAGTGTTTCTCTGTGTATTAGATATATATTAAATACAGGCATGCATAAACATATATATGTATATGTAATTGTGCACAAAAAGACATGTTCGTCCATGACCCGTTTCAATAATTAAAAAACCGTCAAAATTTAAATATTTTTGTCTAATAAGTTATTGCCGCGCTCAATACTTTTTGATATACAAAGCATAAATAAATTCATGAGATCAATACAACAACAATAAAAAAATAAAATAAAAACTAAAAATAAAAACTAAAAAAATGTTTCTAGTAAAGTAATTTTTTCATTCGGATAATAAATGTATAATTATTTTACAATTAAAAATATTTTTGTGAATTATACGCTTATTACGTAATAATAATTTATATTTTATGTATATATGATTTCTGTTACTGGTGAGTATCGAAGAGGTGTGTTATTGCCGTGGTTGATTGGACTGTGTGCTTTGTGCATATTTACAAAGAACACAGAAAAAAATAAAATACAAATTAGATTAAAAAATCCATTTTAATATTTTCCGATTTCAAGAAGAAGTTATACATTTATTGAAAAGAAAAAAAGAAACTTTTGTGCTTTAAAAAAAAAATAAAAAAAATGTTTTTGCTGAAATTGTTGAAATAGCCCCGCATCGATGAATAATATACGTGATATTACAAATTATGTTTCTTAATCATAATTATTAAATGGTAATAATAATAAAATTTTAAATTGAATTTTATTGCAACAGTTTGATGATTTGACAAAAAATAAATAAATAAAAAAATATCATTGGAACAAGAGTCAAATTCATATTATTTTTATCAAAACATATAGAATGCGAACAAAAGCTGTGCGTTGGAATTTCGTATCAACCAGCATATATATATATAATGGAGTTTGTTTATAACGAGAGGGCAGTAAATTACTCGCATGGAGCTTTTGGCTTAAACATATCTATGTGAATTTGCACTACAGTATGGACCTGGACGAAAATACGTATGTTTAAGTCTATTTATAAGTGGTTTGTTGTACACATAATGCGCAAAAACTAATTCACAATTATATTTGAAGTAACGGTTGCGAGACCGACGGGTTGTAATGTAAGTATGCACTTTCAAACATACAGCCAAACAGTGAAAATGAAAAAAAAAATATAAATATATATATATTTTAACCGCATATGCGCACTTTGAAAATTTTCTAATCAAAATTCTGAAAGTAGTTTTCATTTTGATGGATGGAAACCTTTAATTTCAAGACTTTAAGAAAATTTTAAATAAAAAAAAATCGTACTCTTTCGAGAATTCATAGCGATTACCTTAACATTCAAAAAACATTTCCTACAAAGCGAATAAAGCCAAAAAAAACTTCAAATAATTTATCAAAATAATGATAAGCCGGGTCAAAAATCACGAATTCATTCATTACACCAAACAAATATTTTTTTTTTGTCTAGAATAATTTTTTTTCTCGTGAATAACATCAGATTCCCTTTCAAAACGTAATATTGTACATGAAAGCGAGTAGGGCAAAACAAAAATAAGAAAGAAAAAAAGAAGATAAAAAAAAGTTTAATTTGATTCAATAGTATAAGTACAAATGTTTATACTATTTTTTGCTTTAATCTTCATTTTTTTTGGATAATCAGCCACCTTACATTATTTTAAATAATGTGAAACGATAAATGTAACAGAACCAAAGTAAAAAAAAAAACAAAAGAACAAAAAATTATGAAAAAAAAAAACAAACAAACAAACAGACAAGAAACGTCATTTATCTGTTACCCTGTAGAAGTTTTAACAGAAGCGCCAGTACTAAAAACATGATGCGGATCTATTTTAAATAAATATTATATTTCAATACTTATAGAAATGAAGAATATAAAAAAGTTAAAGTGAAATAGAGAAAACAAAAAAAAATAATGTATAAAATAAAAAGAAGAAAAATGTGTGTTACGAATATGGACGAATGTGGGAATAGGATGGCTAAATATACCATAAAAATATTATATGGAATGACATGATTCATGATTTTTTTTTTTTTTTTTTTTTTTTTATTATTATTCACAAAATTTGTTTAATGCGCATCCAAAATTTTCTGATAAATTTTGATTTGATTTTCGTATTAGGTCAGATTGTTAGTGTTCGACATATCTTAGATTATATACAAATATTATTTCGTGGTGATATATATATTGTTGCGCTGATTTCAAATTTCAAGTATCACCACTTTCAATGTATTAGTTTCAAAAAGAAGTACACGCATTATAGTTTTGCATTTTTATAAGATAACAACTACGTTTATCTTCAAATTCGAAATCCGTTTTGAACCATTTTATGATAAAATTTCTTAAAAACTTGTTAATAAACTACATATTTTCAAATTTATTTAGTTTACGTTTTAACTTAAAGTGCATCCGCTTTCAATATATATAAAAACCAGCGTACATACCTATTCTAATCGAAGAAAGAAAACTTTTAAAAGGCTAAATAGAAGCTGTAAACTAATATGAGCCACCAAAAATTCGCAATTTAATTAAACTCTCCGTACAAGTTTGAATCAGTCTAATATAAAAATATATTCCTAATATATTCGTCCTGAGAAATTATAACTCGGTTTGTGTTAAAATATAAATAGCTCAAAATGGCATATTACTGAATTAACCGTTGATGTCAATTGTCTGAATAACATATTTGATATCTATTCTTTTCATATTTGAATATCTACTCCCGGTTCGACGTTAATAAATAAAAAATAAAAAGAGAACCGGCCTCCAAATTAGAATAGTCCGATTTAGACTGAGTTTGCTGTAGTAAATACACATTTTTTTTTTCGTTTGTTAATGTCAGTCGATATTTCCTATCCAAATTCTTAATACTCAACATTAGTCAAATCTAATACACATGCACAATTATTATTCTGGTCATCATCACAATACAAAAAAGAAAAAACCAAAAGAATAGAATAGAATATTCATATTAATACGAACAATTTTTATATGATTCGGGTGTTACAAATGAACATGTGTTCATAAAAAAAAAAAAGCCGAGAAAAAAGAAGAAAAAAAAATGTAAAAAAATTAATGTAGGTACACAACATTCTCGACATATTAAAATACATATATTTTTTCGCAATTTTTTGGCATACAAGTTACTACAATATATTACGAGTAAACTCATTTATATTATACATATTTATTTATTTATTTATTATTTTTTTTCTTTGCTGATTCTCTTTCTCGACTGAAATAAAAAAAAAAAAAAAAAAAAAAAAAAACTGTATGTATTATAAGTCCATATAAGTTATAATCTCTTATGTAATGTTTTTAATATATGGGTGAATTGAATATTCTGAATATCATTCCAACGGAATATAGCTGAATATTTGTGCCTTCGTATCTATACATAGTTGAGTTTTGAGTAATGCCATGCCGATGCACAAAATATATAAATACATACATAAAATATAGAAAATTTACGTTTACACAAATACAAAATGACAGACACACGAACAAATTTATTTGTATGGGCATTCGGTTTGATATACTTAGTTGGTTAGTTTTTTTTTTTTTCCATTTTTTTTGGTATAGAATAAATATGTTAGGTGGTTTCGGAAGATTTATATTTTTTTTTAATATTTTTTTTTCTTCATTTTCATGCACAACTAAATTTTTATTCTATTAAAGGTCATTAATTGTGTGATTTTGTTTTTTTTTTTTTTTATTATCCATTCAATTTTTGGTACAAAAATTATATAATATTTATTTGTAAATAAAGATCTTTTAAAGCTGATGAAATTATAACTTTATATTTAGTTGATTAAATCTTAAATCTTCAAAAGAAATGAAATAAAATACAAATACAAATATTGTAATAATGAAATAAAGAATAAGTTAAGTTATTCGGTTGAAAAAAAAAAATAAAAATACGATGTCAGTCGTCGGTAATAAAAATTATTTTAGTAGAAAACATTTGGATAGATATGATTTTGGATTTGAAGCATTATTTTTTTTTTTTATTTATTTATTTTGTTAATATTTTATGTTTTTCATACCAATTTTACTCATATGAAATTACTAAGAAATTAGTTTATTATAATGCTGAATAAGGTAAGCATTTAAACATACCAATCGTTTATATTCGCCTGAAATTTCAATAGAAATATTAAAAAATTTGTGGTATTCGATTTTTACGGAAGACGATAGTTATAAAAATATTGGTTATTAAAAAATTTCGATATACAGAATGGTTTTTCTAAGAAATCGGTTAAAATGGAATGTTGACTGAAATTCGAGAGTTTCTATTTTGGTTTCATGTTTTTCGTCTCTGTTTTGTTACGTTTTAATTAAAATGTTAAATGTTTTGGCATGATCATAAAGATTAGGTGATTTGGAAGTATTCAAAGTTTATTCATATGCATTTAAATAACGAAAACATAAAATTAGTTGTCGCTTTTTTATTTTTATTTTATCGTTTAATGGGCTCAGCTTTGAAACAATGCCAATGCTCACCACAAATATCTTTTCTGTTATTTTATTTTATATATATTTTTTTTTCCGAACATTGTTTATGGTATTTTAAATATACCAAAAATTAAATATTTTATCAAATTTTTACCTAAAATCTATCTTTAGTTTTTTTTTTCTACCTAAAAACGTACTCAATTGGCACCAGCAGCATTTCTTATCTGAGGGATAAATCAAAAAAAAAAATATATATATACTCGTCTGAGGGTCTTCTATCAGTATTTATCTACCTAAAGTGTTTTAAATGTTTTTGGTAAAAATTTGTTTATTCTATTATTTTATTTTTTCTTTAAATCGGACTGGACATCCAACATGGACAACGTTTTTCATTTTTCGATTTTATTGTTGTTGTTGTTGTTGTGAATATACTATTACAGTTAGTTGCCTCTCAAAATGAATAACTGCCAAAGTCAGTTAGTTCTTTGTTGTGAACGTAGTAAACAAAAAAAAATAACTAAATTTAAAAAAAAAATCTAAACGGTTTGGTTTTCTTCGTTTCGAGAGGTTAATTTTTAAATATATTCAACAAAATACATCCAACGGTTACATAAAATGTAACTAAAATTTAGAACCTTATATAATGATAATGATAATGGGATGAAGTAACAATTATTCAAAAAAAAAAATTCCTAAACAAAACACTGTAATCTATTATTGTGCAAATTATACTTTACAGAAAAAATAATGACTGAATTGGATCGGTGTCATTAATGAACATTTAATTTCAATTATAAATCGGATACAAAATAAAATCATCTTCCCGAGTACTGATTAAAACTTTGATTTAACTCATTTGACTAAATGTTGACACCAATTAAACCAAATGAAGTCTTTTATTATGCCGCTTGGGAAGATCAATTACGATACAACACAAAACTAACAAAATTTTACAAATTCTAATTAAGTAATTTAAGGTTAAATAGTCAGGCAATCTTTTATATTCAAACAAACGAAAAATGAATATTATTCAGCGCAAATATTATATGAAATAAGAAAACAAGTCAAAAAGACACCCTGAAGCGTTTATACTTTAAACACGTTGTTAAATACATTTCGCTGTCTATTTATCCCATTTATTTTTCCCTTTTATGAAAATACGAGCTGATATTTATTATAATAAATTTGTGGTTAATATTTAAAACATTATAGGTGCGCATTGTACAGAATAATCATCATAATTAACTTGAATGCTACGTTTGTTATACAATATTGTCTTGTCTTGTATGTCTGACGCTTTTGTGTGGATAGAAACCGCAGTTGACTTCACATGAGGTAAATGTTTCTTCTTTTTTTTATGTACATAATCGCATTTTATTTTATTATATAGAGAGAGAGAAAAAAGAAAATCGGCAAACATAAATATGAAAATATTTGTGTGTATGCATAAAATTCACAGTTTTATGATTATTGATTGGTATAATCGGACATTCAGATTTCAGTCAAACAAATTGATTACATTAATAGAATTGGATTTAATTATAAAATGAAGTTCTGAGTTGAAAATAAACATTTTCAACTTATTCTTTTTTCTTCTTTTTTTTTTTTTATAAGTGGTTCATAATTTCCACATGAATGTTTATTTTGTTTTCCATCGGTATTTTGGTTTTATATTAAAATTTTCTTTTTGTTTATCACGTGAATATTTAAACATTTGCCTCGTATACAGTTTTTGTGCTTTGCGCTCATTCTGTATGATTCGATTGTATAATTTTTTATTTTTTTTTATTTTTAGAATTCATTCATATATTTTTGCTGGGGCACTGATTTTTGTGTATGTATTTCTTATTTCTATTTTACTGTTGAATATTGAAATAGGATAGTTTATTCATGAAATTTTTAAAGAAAATTATTTTATAATTATTAATATGTAGGGTAGGTAGCTATAGATGATTTATAAACTGCATATATTTTAATTGATATTGTTTCAGTTTTATACCTTAAATATGACAAGACTATTGACTAAGAGCTTAACGGAAATTGGAAAACGATTCCAACACTGTGTTGACTTTATCTGATTATCATGTTATTTGTGTTAATGTATTTATAGTGCCTGAGAGTAAAGGACAAAACATAAAATACTTAACAATAATGTGATAAGAAAATTAATTAATTTGAATTGATTATTGAAACATAAATCTTAGATCTAGAATAAATTTAAAAATTCAATGAATCTGCTGTCAAATTTCAAATTTTTGTTCTTTCTACATTTAGGATTATATAAATATTTGACAAATGAATAAATCATTTCGTTAGAGTTTTTGAAACATTTACTTTGTTATGAACTTTGTGTATTATCCATAATAATGAGTTATTCGACAAAAAGAAATTACTTAAAATATACCAACTCTACCCAAAACCATATTAAAAACCGATAAATATTTCATCATGTCAAATACCAATCTATCAAAAGCATATGATATTTAATTCATTTAAGAAAACATTGCAAAGACTTATCATTTCCAATTTATTCCATTTCAGAAAAAAAAAATATTCACGAAAAAAAAACCAAAAAAATAAAAAATTTATATACCGATCTGTAACCTCAACATTTAACATTTCAATCTTTTATACTTTCAAATTTCACTTGTTCTTGTGGAAAAATCAATGAACCCGTAAATTTTTTTTGCCGTCGCTATCGCGTCGTCTCGAAAAAAAAAATGGTATGAAAAAAATAACACAAAAATCAGTTTTGCTATACATAATAATATATTCAGTTCACTATTTCACACCCGCACACGCACAAGCCCACCACAATGCAGCAGAAAAAAAAAATTGTATATAAAATAAAATACTCTCACCTCTATTCTATACGCACGCCAATACCAGCATTCAAACGTAATATTTTTATTTCGTATATTTATATATAACGAGGAATAGGAACGGAGGAATACCACTCGTATATCTGGCGAACAAAAAAAAACGCGTTATTTATGCTGTTAAACAAATTAAAAAAAAAGACGCTCATTTGTTTATGTAATTAAACAACTTACAAGAAAATAAAAAAGATATGTTTTCAAAATTTGAAAACATTGCGATTCGATGCCAGGTTCTTTCTGTTCAATTTGTGATTTTTTTTTTTTTTAATAAATTATTGCAAATAAATTTTCTGCTTCCATTGAATATTTATCATTTAAATTCTATTAATTGATATTAAAGCGCACGCTAGGCAACTTGGCGCCAATAAATTCATTTTTTTTTTTTACATTATTTTCATTTTTGCGGAACAATCCACGATTTCACGTAATTCTAATCTTATGTATAGCACGACCAACCTATCTGTATAACAAACTTCCTATATATAAGCAATATTTAGTAGGGTGACCGAATTTTCTTTATATACGTTTTTGAATTTAGAAATGTTGTGGATGATGATTCTGAAATCAATTTTACTGGAAATTGTAAATCTGGTGACGGCCATTATTAACCAAATGATCTTATCGAAAACTTCATATAAAAACTATTAAATTGTCGGACTTAATCTTGTTTCCTTAAATCATATTTTAGAAAAAAAAAATATGTTTAATTTGAAAATTAAGTAAAATGAGAGAACTATTGTTTGAAGTCACAAAACTAATAGACGAACGGATAAAAACCAAGAGGTACCATATTTTAACTGCTATCTCGCAGCCACATCCTATAGTCACGAGATATTTTTGATATTTGTAAAAAGTAACTGAAAAGACAGTACACTAATTCTGTATATGTTTTGAAATATCGTTACAAAATAGCTTTGGTCCTACAAGCAATATGGATTAAAAATGAATTTTATTTTTTCCAAAATTATTCAAACGACTTGTACCTAAATAAATCAATGGTCAAATAAAGTATCGCCTCAGTCACCCTAATATTTACTTTAACTTCAATAGTAAAATCATCAACTATACGTTTTTTTTCTTTTTTTTTTATTGCACTAAGTAGTATATTTTGTACACAATGAATAAATGTGAGGTGATGTATTGAAAATTTATGGTATGTACTGTACATATTACCGCAGCTAGTAGTACAGCCATATATATAAGCTATCGGCATGATAATATATTTAATGAAAATAGTAAGCTAAAACGTACTGGGCACGTGTAAACGAAATATTATAAGTATTACGCGAGAGAAAAATCGTTTAGTCGAATTCTATATTTAAAAAAGAAAAAGAAAAGGTTTTGATATACATTTTTTTTTTGTGATTTGTTTTAGTTTAGACAGTACATTGTAGTAAGTTTTGTTTAAGCACTTTTTTTTTAAACATAAAATTATGATGTACCTTTGTTCCTACATAGATATAAATGTGAATGCATAAAAATATAAGTCTTTAACAACGTACGCTCTATTTCATGATATTATATTTAACCGTTTGATGAAATTATTTCTTTAAATTGGTTTGATAACATTTAACAATATAATCATTAGTTTTGTATCTTCGACATCTTTATATGACATAGACTCTCTTAAACTGCCATAAGTAAATATAGAGAAAGGAACCAACAGAAAAAAATATATATATACTTATATGTTTTTATAATATAAACAAAAAGAAACACTTTACTTTCCAGTATTGTTTTTGTTTTTTTTTCGTTCTTTTTGGCGAGGCGCCAAATACATTTTTAAACAGAACACAATGAAATTTCAAAGCCATAATGGGGTTTATTGTTAAATATATTTGACATTCTGAACTAGCTGCTTGCAGGGAATTTATTAAGGATTTGTTATTACGTATCGGAATTTGGAAAAAAAAAACCGGTTTAAATTTCTATTTAAAACTGCCCAAACGTGCACAAAAATTTCGTCGTAGTTTTATTTAAAAAAAAAATCTTGATTGGGAGGTTAAATATAGAAGACAGATCTTCTATTGACACCATGAGTAGAACAAATTTATATTTTAATATTGGAAAACTAAACGATAAAATATAATTGTAAATTTCAACTTATGCCATAAATTTATGCTACAATTAATGTGTGAATTTTTGAATTCATAACGATTCACAAACATTATGAATAGTTTAACTTAAAATTATTTTATCGTCTACATTTTGCTTAGTAATTAGCAACCAAAGTAAATTATGGAACAAGTGGTAAATGCTTATTATCGATTTGTGCTGAGCATACAATAAGGAAAGGAACAAAATTCCTGTTTTAAAGATTTAGCATTAAAGATAACTATTTACGGATTGCACTTGAACTGGTTATGATGTGTAAAATTGAATCATAATTTCAGTAACATTAAATTCATGGAAGATACAATGATTTCCGAATTCTTAGAATATTTTAAGTAAATTTGTTTTGATTAAAATTTGTAATACTTCAGCAGGACAGATAAAACAAAATTAAACTTTTCAATCTTTGATGCGAAATATCATATTACGTTTTACTCGGCGCACTTATTCCACGCTCAAGGGTTTTCGAATACGAATCGACATGTCCAAAAATATTCGTTTTTTTTTTCTTTTTTGGTATGTTTGATGTATTTTTTTTAAATATAAAAAAAAGAGACGATACGATTGTGAAGTGAACGAAAAAAAATATATGTCTCGTCCTGTTTGTGTGCTCTTGTACTTTACACATGTGTGTGCATTATTGTTGTATTTAAACAAGATTCAAGTGAGAGCTGGCCTGCGCAAGAAAAAATCATAAAACATAAAAAAAGAGCCATTTTTTATTTTATTTCACTGCTTAATGGTTTTTTTTTTCGTTTGAATTTTTGATTTCATGTTCAAATGGGATTATCGACATTTTTTTTTTTTTTCTTTGTTTGAATAATTTTGATAGTTTTATTGAATGGTTTATATTAATTCAAAAAAAAATCTAATTAAAAGACGATAGATTGTATTAAAATTGCTCAAAAAAGCATTCAAATGTACTTAATTATTAATCAAATAGAATCAAATATTACCTTTGTATCGTTCATTTGTCCATCAGCAGAGTGTGGCGTTGGCGGTGTCGATGGTGAACTATACGGTTTCTGATCTTGTTGTTGTTGTTGTTGTTGTTCATTATGACGATTTATTTCATCATTCGGTGCATTATTATTGTTGCTTACATCTGGTCTAACATCAATACCGTTATTTTTATTAGCATTTGCATATTCTAAGCGTTCATTATTTCTCAGATCACTAATATTAAATGGTTTATAATCATGAACCAATGATGCCCGAATATCAGTGGCACTTAATGGACCCAATTGTAAAACACCACGATCATTCATTGATCGCAATTGATCTATTGAACGATGTATATGACTATATTCACCAGCCGGTATTTCAGCCATAAGTGGTGAATTGTGATAATCCAGCCCACCGCCGGGCCGGTATTCAATTGTGCGACCCTCCAGCGTGCTTAAGTTTTGCCGCTGCAGCAAAATTTTGACTTCAGTTAAATATTACCGCGCACTTTTATTAATTATTAGAAAATTAGCAACAACCACGTGTGCTAATTGGATTCAATTAGATTTATGGTAAATTACGATATTTGCGTAATTTTATCGTTACTCGATTTTATTATTGTGCAATTACACTGTTTACGGTATTTGCAAGGCACATTTATTGTTTGTTATTGAATGATCGTTGAACAAATTTTATTTTAATTTAAAATAAATTTGGTTTGAAATTAAATTGTGGTTACAAATCAATTGTAATTTTATTTAAAAAGGCACTCGGAACATATATTTAAAGAGTACCTACTTGATGATTTATGGTTAATTGGTTTTTATGAAATGTACAAAAAAAAAAGAACAATTATATCACAGAAACCGTTTATAAATCTTTTAAAATTACATACCGCACATGTAGCAAACTTTTTCATATGATCAAAAAAATATAAACGTAAAACAACAGAAGAATAATAAAAAAAAAACTCTCTTTAAGTTAACAAAAATCGTAACAAAGTTCAATAATCAAAACAAAAGCCGATGATATTTTTAGCCATTAAAAAAAAAATTGTTTTAAAGCCGACCGCAGGTATTTTAACATAAATTTTTTTTTTTGTCATAAATTTATTTTTAGACAATTTTTTTTTGTTCTTTTTTTTCTTATTATTATTATTATTTTTTTTTTTTTTGAATACTCTCTATTAAACTTTACCGAATCATATAAAAACTCGCATACAATGTGTGTTAATCATTACGAAGCAAAAACTCGACTGGTTTAGAAAAACTTTTGGTCCTCAAAGTTTTAGTTAGATCTTGCGTCGTTTGGTTTTTGTGTATTGTGTATTTTTATCAAGTTTGTATTTTACTGCCTTTTCTGTTTGTTGTTGGTTTTTGAGAAAGGCATATAATTTTTTTTTTCGTATATGCATATAGGTGTGTACCTACAATACCTCTACATATATTAACTACATATAAAAATAATATGAAATACACGAAGAAGAAATATTAAAAAAAAAAAATAGCATATATATATAATAATAATAATAAATACTGTGGGGAGAGTTGCGAGTAGAGAAAAAGAGCACATGGATTCGGATAAACATTTTTTAAAATGAATTAGAATGAGACAAGGGGGATCAAATACAATTACATTCAACATATTTTTTTTTTTTTTATTTTTTATTCTATATTTTTTCGGTTTTTTATTTCGTTCACGTATGCATTAAATCCTATGGAATAGAGTATACGTATATATTCACTCTCCCGCAGCATACATTTTTTTGGTTTTTTTTTTTTACACATACAGAAGCTGTTTAGGTTTTTTGTAGCGATCAGGAACAATATAAAGGGGAATAAATATATTTTTTTCTTCGTTTTATATTTTTTAAAAACATTTCTACATTTTCGATGATTTGTGTTATATGTATGTTTGTAATTCTTGTTACATTGACGTGCTAGTGTTTAAAATTATTCTATATAGATATATGTAGTTTGTGTGTATAGAGGCAACTGTTTGTAGTACTCGCGCGGTAAGTCGCATGGCAATCGTTTTTTTTTTTCTTTTTTTTTTTATGTAAGTAGGTACATAGTTTTTTTTTCTTTATTTTATTTTTTCAGGTTCGGCTAAGATTCACGCATTTTATCGTTCTGATATGACATCTGGATGAAATGATGGAACTATAAACTCTTAACGAACAAATTATTTTGGTATTAAATTTTTATTTTAACGTTTAATTAAAGCATTTCCTTGGAAAATATTTATGAATCAGTTGTTTGCGTTTATTACTATAAATCCTCATACAGAATTTGAACATCAAGGAGCTGTAAAAAAAAATTGTGGAATGATTGGTCAAGAACCCAATACTCAATACAAAACTACAAAGGAAATCCATAAGACAGAGCTACTGTTCATTAAGATATACAAGATTTAGTTATTGATTGGCAAGGAACATCTATACAAATTTCTAGATTTCAATATTACCGATTAATTGTTTCAATAGAGTTTCGAAAAGTACTTAAGTAAAACTGCATTGAAAATTTCAAAGCGATTGGACAATGTCGGTTTTTATGTAATATACAAAAATTAATTACCTTTTAATGCTATTCTACAAAGCGACCTTGCTTGTTAAAATAGCAGAAAGCAAAAAAAAATCTACCCTCATTCAACAAGAACCTAATTTATAACAAAAACTCATATTCAACTAATATTGAAGGAGTTTTTTTTTTCTCTTTTGCTTTGCTTCTTTATGTCACTACTTGTTCTATATATTCACTTTTCATATTCGTATTTCATTCCATATTTTACGTAGACAATTTTTTTTTCTATCTTCATTTATATACTTACTTACTTACTTTTACCTACTTATGTTTTTTTTTCTCTCTATTCCCATACCTATATCGAATCTCGACACAGTGCTACTTGTTGTTGGCTTCTTTTTTTCTCTTCTTTACAGCAACATTATGAAGGGCAGTTTTTGTCAAAAAAAAAAAAATATTTTTTTCACTTTTTTGTATGGTGTTAAGTAAAAAAGTTTTAAACAAGGTATGAATAACACAAAACAAAAAAAAAAGTAAAATAAAATAAAAACATACATGCATTTATATGTTGTTGCTTTTTTTTGCCTCCGATTGAAAAGAAAAATAATTTTTTTTTTGAACTTTTTTACTTAAAATTAGAAGAAAAAATGTAAACAATTAGGCACGCGCCAACACTTTTTTTCTCGAAACAATTTTTAATAAAATCATAATAAAAAAAAAAATTAAGAAAAAAAAACTAGAAATAAAATATTCTTTTAAGCGCTTGGGTGTGTTGTATTAACCATACTGAATATAACTTTTTTTAAGTCTTTTTTTTTTTATTTAACATGTTTATTATATTATTGGTTTGAATCACATCTCACGGATATTAATTAACTATACGTTTCTTTTTTTTATTATTATTATTTAAGTGAACTGAACACCAATAAAAATATAGAACATTTTATTAAATTATACATATTTTTATTATTAATTCACACACGAAAAAAAAAATGTAATAAATAGTCTTTTTATAACTTTTTGCATCATTTATAAGAAGAACATATTACTATTATTATGTATTATTATAATTATTATTATTATTATCTTTTTAAATATTACCGTCTTCTATTTTGATGTAGTAAGGATTATCATACACGATGCATGATCGCGCGTAAGTTGTCTTTTTTAAGGATGCGATCGTTTTTTTTTCTTTATTTTTACTCTTTGGCCAATTTTTACATAAATTATTCAAAAGGATTAACAAAAAAAATCATAAAAGCAATAAGATAACGCCAAATTAGACTACTTGTAAGTATATATATATTTATATATGTGCTTGTGCGTCATTATGCTTCGTGTATAATAGCAATAGGTATAAGCATAATTAAAAATGTAAATGACGCAGCAACGAAAGTTGATAAGAAGGGTCACCAAAGATTATTTTAAAATCATTTACTGATTTTAATAAATATATTGTTGATGAATATTGTTAAATAAATACAATAATATTATTGCACGAATGCATGTTGACGAGATTTTACTGTAATCTTTGCTTGAATACAAAATATGAGAAAAATATTGAATTTAATTTTTTCAGTGAATTTGCACAACAATATATTTACAGTAAAAACTCGGTTACACGTACTTCTACAATGATCATTGTTTACGTCTTTACGATCGTAACGATATTTATGGTATTGGTATTTGGCACTTTGTCACAAGCGTAATACCATACAGCCGTACTAATCGTAACGACGTAAACGATGGCCATTGTACAAGTATCATAATAGCGCATCTTTAAAGGAGAATCTGAATGAAGTTATTGAAAAAGCAAATTCTCCAAACTATTTATTTAATTCTCGTTGTTAATTTACATCGCGGCATTTTAATTTTTTTTTAAATCACTTGTCCACGATCTTTTGAATATATTGGACCAAACCGGGGCCCCTGACTCCAACTTTTTTTGAATCTTTGAAATGAATACTGAAAGATTCCAAATGACTCCATCACTTTCGGAACATTGTTTGAGAAATTATTAAAGAATTAGAAATGACTCCACAAAAAGATTCCAAATGATTCCAAATGATTTCAAGCTGAATGGATCGAGTATACTATGCAAGGTATACATTTCTTATACTCTTCCATATGGTATGCTTGTACTCAAATATACTAAAAACCGATTTAAAACAATAACACACTTACTTATTTATTTACTTACGCAAGCGTCAAACATAAAATTCAATTTACATATTAAACTTTATGTGGATAAGTATAAATGATATTTTTTCTCAATGGACACTTGAGACTAATGAGTAAATCGTACATTTTAAATGCAGTAGAGAGCTTCTATTAATTCACTAAAATATTAAAATTGAACAACGTTCAGTACTGAATATTTTACTGTTGAAAAGGAAGCAATCGCTTACATTTTTTAATGTTCTTTTTTTTCTTCTTCTTTTAAATGAACATGATTATATATCGACACTTAAAATGTAGTCTAACAAACACTTAAGAATCTATAGATCAAGTGTTAGTAAATTGTGTTGTGCTAATCCTGCCGAAAATTTCGGGCTCCCAGTAGAAATAACCTTATTATCAGATTGATACAGTCTACAGGGCAACGTCTAATGGCAAATAGAAATATTAAATTGTACGTCTTGTACAAAACCACATTTAATGGAGAATTTATGCAGATACCCAAGGATGCAGCAAAGTTAATGTACACAATCATGGCAAACTAATATAATTAGTATGCCATAGAGTAACAAGCCATTTGCAATAGAATTTTTTTATCATGTTCACGATCAACACACTGTCTAATGTCATGTCTGATATATTGATCATATTTCGGATCTCGCTTTTCTACTGGGTTATTTCGATTTCAACAAAAAAAAAATGTGCATAGTCGGCCACAACTCTGATTACTTATTAAAATTGGCCGAAGCAACGAATAATGATTGATCGAAAATTAAAATTATTAATTAAATGGATTGAAACAACATAAAGAAAATATATATTTATATGTATATTTAAATTCAGTGATAAATTGTATTTCCTTTTGTTTCTCAAAATTTTTAATAAATATTTTCCACTTTTGAAAATAATTTCACACTTTTAATGTTACTATTATTTTTTTAATACATATTTATAACGAAAGTCTTTTTAGAATTTTAATTCGAATCGCCATATTAAATTTTTTATACTATAAGTAACTTAACATTATTTTGTTTTTAAAGTTGGCAAAAGTTGACAATACAACAACACTCGCGTGCTCGAGCAAGTGATCTTTTAAAAAGGTTCTACAATAGGCGCTTTCGTTTACTACATATTAGTAAATATCAGTAAAGTTGATATTATGCAAAAATTTCAACCAAAATTTCAAACCAAATTTTCGCACTAAACTTTTTTATAAGTGTACCGGAGGGGGTCATAATGTATGAAGAAAAGTTATGCCTTTATGATTTAAGTGGGGGTCGGTCATAGATGATTTCTCTGTACGATTCTCCGTTTGAAAGTTATTAGTATTAACAAATGTACTGAACTTTACTAATATGCAGTAAAAGAAAGCGCCTAATAAACGATCCAATAATAAAATAATAGATCGTGGACAAGTGATTTAGTTCAAACTGTTTTTACACTAGAGACGTTGCAA
>JAABKK020025338.1:45560-90941 GCA_011634745.2 Catotricha subobsoleta | reverse complement strand
CAGTTAAAATTGGTCTATCTGATGCATACATCATCGACAAAACAATTTTCTGTAAGTATAATTAGTATATGTGATTTTATTAATCCGCAAACACATTAACTTTACTTTGGAAAATATTTTTTTAGTTGCACGAAGAAAAACTATTTATGAATATCATCGAGTCAATTTTAATAGTCAGGATATAAAGAATAATACAATAATTTACCTAACGGCTCAACCGACATGTATTGAATTAACTGATTGCGGTACTTGCATTAGTCAATTGGCATCAACATTCAAAGTAAGTGTGAAATCTTAAATTTATTATCGTTAATTGATTGTCAGTTAATTTAAATGATGTTTTAAATTGCAGTGTACTTGGTGTACAACATTAAATAGATGTTCAACCGGAACGGATCGAAAACGACAGGATTGGGTGCAGAAAGGATGTGATCTTAAACCAATAACAGACGCAAGTCTATGTCCACCAATTGGTTCTAAGGGTAACAGTTATGGAACAACACAAGAAATCGATGCCGCTCAAATAAATAAGAGTCCGTGGGTACATGGAGGCAGTAGCTCTGACAGTGATAGCAAGGAGAAAGATTCATCTGCATTTACATCGTCTAAAAACTATGTAAATGTTGTTAAGACGGCTGAACAACTTGAAACTGAAGGAGTTGGTGCTGCTGTAGGATTTATGCTACCAATCGTTGTTGTTATGTGTCTTGCCCTTTGGATATTCTACGCTTATCGTAATCCACATACAAAAAGTGGACAACTACTTATTCAGGTAATAAAAGTGAGAATTTCTATTTGCAATAAATTAAATCTAAAAAATATAATTCATTTCTCAATTTCAATTGCGAAACGGTTACAAATACAATTCTTGTACAAATACATCATTTTCCATTGAAAAATGTAGCTGATGTTTTACATACAATTTAAATTTCTTGTAATTTTTTTCAATTAATGTTGTATCAATGTATTTAAATGTGGTTTATTGTATGAATTAATTGTCTACACCGCGAACCGCGTTCAATGAATTTAGCAATTTAATAATATTTTAATTGCTTTTAATTTTCATGCAGCTTAAGCATTTAAAGGTAAGTCTGTCAAGTAAAGTAATAAATAATAATATATTGAATTGTTTATGCATCGTCATTAAAATGAAAAAATTTTTTTTATAATATTTCATTAATAATTAACGAATGATGCAAATTAATAGTTCATAATTATTTAATTTATTACTCAATTGCTGTTGAGTAGACTGTGGTTTTCTCTCAAACAGGTTAGCATGTATTTTTAAAAAAGTGTGACAAATAAAAATAGTTTAATTTTATCAATGATTGCTTTCGAAATTTCCTTGTTTTCAATAATTTTTTCTTTAACAGTTCATCTAAATATATTTTTCTAGAATATTTCAAAAAATTTGACTATAAAACACAAGACTTTTTGGATTGAATTTTGTTTCAACGATTATAAGCTATGGAATGGAAAGACTAAATCAATGACATTAAAAGCATTCCTTTGATTGGAAACATGTTTTATAGTTTTTTATAAATTGCGCATATATGCATGAGCATTATGAATTAAAATGCTCAACTACTCCTTTTTAACGGAGTATTTTATATCGTACTTGATCGTACCAAGCATTAGATAATTAGAGTTTCGTTGAAAGCTTCCCAAAACCCTAAAAAATTTATTAAATTATCGAAACATTCTTCTAACTGATCAAATGAGCACCATACAATTTTTATACGAATTTTACTTTTGCATGAATTATTTTGAAATTTTGATTTTTCGCCAATTTTGTTTTTCACTTAAGACTTGATATTCAGTTTTTATTTTTATGAAATAATTGGAATTACATTTTTTACATCTTTTAAAATACGTTCAATTTAATTTCAGTATCGTCCGAGTCAATGGTCATGGCGAAGAGGTGAAGCTCGATACACAGCTGCAACAATTCATATGTAAATAAAATAAAATTTAAGTAAACTCAAAATAACAAAAGATAAAAAAAACAACAACAAAATATTTGACATCATCACACAAAATAGAACAAAACAATATAATTTCGAGAAGAATTTATACCACAGGACAATAGTTTACATTTTTCCTATAATTTAAAGGAAAAACAAAGTAAAATAATTAAAATGAAAAAAAAAAAAGTAAAAGAAACTTATCTCTGTTTTGATTCATTTTGGAGATTATTTTTTCTGCGACCTCATAAATTTATCTGGTTTATGTTGAACATAAAACATATAGACACAATACTCCTAAAATTATTTTACATTGTTTACTTGACGACGACGATATTTCAATCATTTTATAGTTAATCTGACCAATGAATTTGCACAAAATGGAGATAATTTAATATTAATTGTAAAGTGATAGTGCCGCAAAATGAATTCAAAAAGAAAATATTATACAAATTTAAAATTATAAAAAAAGATAAAAAACAAAAACAAAAAAAAAAAAATTAAATAATAAGGATCTACGCAGCTGTGAATAATAATATAAATATATTTTTACATAGTGTAGCTATTTTTTAATATACTTAAAAGTGACATCAATTTACAAAAACAAAACAACAAATATAAACATAAATATGACAAACAGAAACTATATAAGATATAGTTTTAAAAAATAAAAAATATTTATCATCAAAAAGTTAACAACATGGGTGTACAAGAATTAAGAACTTATACGTAGAACGTTTCTCAAACCTAACTCGCATTTTCTACTTATTTGCTTCCTTAATTTTTTGAAATGCGTTTTAAACGTTTACCATTCTTATCACAGTTTTCAACAATGAAATGTAGAACATTTCTGAATGCATTTCGAGAAATGAAGGAGGAAAATAAGTGCGAATTATGAGTTAGGGTTAGAGGTTTCGGAAACATCCATTGTGTAAAACGAATTGTACTTATAACCACACATGTAATTCGCACTTCATAAATGATTACAAAGTGCGAGTAAGGTAAACGTTTTGGGAAACCTCGTTAGAACGTTAAAAATAATAAATGTAATATTAGGGGTAAGCCCGAGGGTCGTTTTTTTTTTCGTATGTTTGTAAACTGCAAAAACTCCATATAAAAAAAAATAAAAACTTACGAAAGTTCGTAAATTTGTATATTTTTTATTTTTTTATATAGAAAAAAAATACGACACTCGGGTTTACGCCTATTATTTTGTTCAAATTAATTATACAAGTTTTAGAATTAGACGACCTCTAAAAGAGTAAAAAAATAATAGAATGAACAGTTTCCCATACAACGAAACTAATTTAATTTAATAAAATCTTTTCTTCCAATAATGGATTATTTTATATTCTAAGAAATCCATTGATTCTTCGTACCCCCATTGATTTTTCACTATTATTGATGATTTGAATTCTAATTATATTTAATTAAATTTAATATTTACAACTTAATTACGTCAGCATCGATTTAATTTCTTTTTTATCGTAACTAATTACGTAATTCTTTTGTATATCAATCTCAAATCTTGTGCAATAAAAATGATGGCACAATGCGCAGAATATTTAATTTGATATGATTTTACTCATTACTATTATTTTTATTAATTGTTTTTAATTTTAATTTTAATTTTTTTTTCTAAAATCAACACTTTTTCTCTATTAAATATTTAAATGTTTTTTTTTAAGTAATCGCTTCGTCTTTAAATACTTTTCTGAATTCTTTTTTTATATTTTTAATGTTTTTAATTAAATCTATTTCTATGATTTTCAAAAAAAAAAAAAATAATTTCATTTTCTATATTTTTCGTTTTGTAATTAGTTATTAATTGATATATAAATAATAATATTGTTAACATATAAATTTTATTGAATAAAACGTAAACGTAAAACGTGTTTATAAAATAATAAATGTAATAAAAATTGTAAAAAAAAAAAAAAATAAATAAATAAAATGTACTTTTATATAAAATAAAAAACCAAATTGTTGATAATGCTTTGAATATTATATATTTTTTTTTAGATTGGATGCGTCCTTTGTGTCACTCTGTCTGTGAATTTAAGCAGGGGCGGACTGGCCTCAATAATAAAGTTTCGGAATTATCCGTATAATTTGGAATTATAAAATCCTCGACAAAACTATTAGTTTTTTTTTTTTTTCATTTCACTTGATATGATTTCATCATCATAGCCATAGGTTATTTCTGTATTACTGAATTCAGTATCCTCATTCTTTTCATCAATACAACATGTAAGCGATGGTAACTTTAAAACTATTCTGACAATATTTTAATCTCTACAGTTAATTTAGTTTAAAAAAATATATGATAATTTCAAATGTATGTTGTAAGTAATTTTAAAACAACTGAATAAATAGTTCCCATTTATTTGATTTATTTGTTAGATTTATTTATTAGATTATTATCAAAAGAAAAAGCTGTCGCGTCGCAACTTCAGTTTTGTGAGAAAAAAGCTGACAGTTAATTGGTACACGACGTTATTTATGTTAGAAAAAAAGAGGGGGTTATACCGCCCAAAAAAAAAATAAAGGAGCTGTACTTACAACCCAAAAAACAAAAAACAGCTAAATAAAAATTTGATCCAAAGACAACAAAAAACGAAATGTTAAGAAACATCAGTATGTACTTATATTTTTGTTAAGAAAAAATTCTGCGTGTTTTGGTATATTACCATCAAAATCCGACTGAGATCCAGAAAATAATGGTAAAAAAAAGAATTACAAAACAAATATATTATTTTTTTTCAATAGAAATCTGCTATCTGCTAATACGGACAAAGTACAAAAGAAATTCTAAATCCACTCTGAATACATTAGTTCAAATATTCAAAACTTATTTGCTTTAAATTAAAACGGTTCATTAAATAAAAAAGCGCCATCTTTATTCATATTTGTATTAAGACTATTATTTTCACGACTTTATATACGTGAATCGTGAATTGCATAGAGCAATGACGTTTCTCAACAGCTGCTGCAAAAAATAAAAAAAATAACAGCGAAAAATAACGTAATAAATAAATATAGCTTAATTTCTTTTAATTTAGTCATCAGGCATCAGCATTTCGAAAATCAAAAGTAATTAATAAAGCCATAATTCAATTTATAAACAAACAACCTTATTATGGAAATTAAATTAACTAAATTTAACTGTGATTAAAAGTGTATTTGATAACACAGGAAATTCATTAAAATTTTAAAGTTTCTTTTTTTGTTACTGTCAACAGAGAATAGATAACCTTGTATAGCGAATAAATTGCGTGTTATTTAAAAAATTATTGTGAAATTAAGAAATTTAGAAAAATTCTTCAATATTTTTTGTAATGGGTGACAATATCTTAACAACGTTGAAAATTTTAATAATTGGCGAAAGTGGCGTGGGCAAATCAAGGTGAGTTTACTAAATATTCATTAATTCGAGAATATTAATAATAACAAAGAAAATTGTGATTGCGAGTATTAAATTTTCTAAGGGATTATGTCAATTGTCTCATGATATTTCTTTATTTACTTTATAAAATCATTTTCAATTAACAATTGCAGTTGTGAAATAATTTAAATTTCTTTCATTTTTAGTCTTATGCTTAGATTTACGGACGATGATTTTGATGCCGATCAGGCTCTTACAATTGGAGTTGATTTCAAAACGAAAGTTATTAATATTGATGGGGTGAATGTGAAATTGGGTAGGTAGGTACGTGAACAAGCAGAAGGAGTAAACTCATTTTGTTTTTTCCCAGTACGTCTTTATTAAAAAATAAACTATTTAAATAATATCTATTTATTTTTATTAATTATGTTAGCTATTTGGGATACTGCTGGTCAGGAGAGATTTCGTACGTTAACGCCAAGCTATTACAGGTAAATTAAATTTTGCAAAAAACACTAGATCAATTCCATATGACAACGCATATAATATGACTTTAATTTTAATTTTAATTTTTAGAGATGCACAAGGAGCAATATTAGTTTACGATGTATCAAAACAGAATACATTTCAAAAGCTAGATTCCTGGTTAAATGAATTGGAAATCTATGGTACAAAAACGAATTTAGCAAAAATGGTTGTTGGCAATAAAATCGATGAACCAGTTCGTGAGATTAGTCGTGAGGATGGTTTTCGTTTTGCGAAAAGGCACCGTACGTTATTTATTGAGACATCAGCTAAAACTAGTGAAGGTGTTAAAGATGCATTTGAAGAAGTTGTTCGAAAAATTTTAGAAACCGATGATCTATGGGACCGTCGAGCACAATCATCGGGTACTGTTGACTTAAATAGTAACGAAAATAAATCGTTTTGTGCTGGATTGTGTTCATTAACTTAGCTCAAATTGATATTTTACAATTTCTTATTCTAAATTTAAGGTAAAAAATAATTATCATTCTTTATATCAATAAATCAGTTATTATTATTTATTTATTTTTATTTTTTTCTGAATTAGTGGCTTTGATATTTTTATAGTTTATTGCGTAATATTATATATAGTTAAATTTTAAATTGAGATTTTTCACAATCGATTACATTATTATTTTTTTTATTATATATCTAAAAAGGCGCACTTATCGTATTTGCAATGATAGCCTTACAGCATTTATTTGTAAATTTAATTGTTTTTATTTTCTTTAGCCTACATAAATAAAAAAATATAATTTGTATAAACATTTTATAACAAACTAAATTATTGTATATTTTCTTTTTATGTTATTTATATTAGTTTTGGAATTTGTCTTCTTTATATAAATATTTAATAACTCTTATTATCTAAACCTGAGGCAACTTGCAATGACATGCTTAAAACATAAAATGTAAAAAAAAAAAATCTAAAAATTTGATATCCCGGCACGAGAAACATATGGCTCATAAATATAAAAAATGAATAGAGAAGAAGCTTGAATAATGAATTAGGGTTACGAATAATGTTCATCAAGGCCATACCACAGATTAAAAACATCGATCCTTAGAACTTCTTAACTTTTGAATCCTTCAACCGAATTTTTTTAATACTGAAATCACTGCATTTGATATTTAGTAGATATAAATGTTTATTTTTTTTAAAAAAAAAATTGTTGCATTTGTAAATTTCACTTATTAATTTAGTGGGGAAAAAATTATAAATCTAGAAGATTTTTGTATAAAAATTAAATGTCGACGACTTGTATTAATGCTTACCTTGGCCTTCAACAAAAGAAAATAAAATGGAAAAAAAAATCAAATATAATTTATAACCTGTAAGCTGCTTCTCCAATAAAACCCAACAGAATACACAAAATATTATCGAATTTTCATTTTCTATACACGTAAAAAAGAAAAAAAAAAAGAACAGTAGATTTTACAATCTCCCAGGGAATATTTGTATATATCTGTGGTGATGACAAGACAATAGATTTCTATTTAGTCGACTCGTTGCGATAAAGTATGTCACAACTCGCATACCGGAATATCACCAGATATGTTATGAAATATATTTATTTATTTATTTTTTACTATTTTGTCGGTGGGCGTGCATGTATGTATGTTTTTTTTTTCTTTTTTTATTAAACTACATAATATTTATGGTTTAACTTTTATTTTTGAAGCAGAAATAACATATAAATTTAAGTATTTCCCCTGGATAATATATATTTCGAGACCTTGAGTTTATGCTTAAAAATTTTAATATTTTCCAATCTGAACTTGACAATTTATTACAGTGGAATGACCAAAATTATTCTGCTATGGAATTGAAAAATGAAAGCTACACAAGTTTTCCACAATCGTTACCACGTTACCGATTTTCCCTTACCAAATCAGTTAACTGCTAAAAATACAAAGCATTACAGCCGTCGTCGTTATCATGGCTTTCCGGCGCCGCGTTATCACATTTACCAAAAATTTATGTTTCTATAAAATTTATAGATTTCGTTGCTCCTAACTTTATTTGTACACTTAAATTTGTACCTATATACAGAAAAATATTGTTGTTTTATTTCCATTTGCTATTGTCTGGGTATATACATTTTCAGTATGCAATATCAACATCACTCTTAAAATGTTTTGAGAGTAAATTTAACAAAATCTTGTTCAATTTTCTTATTATTTTTTTTTATGTTCGACTATACGTGATCATTATAAAAGTGCAAAAATTACAATAATAATAATTTACTGGTATTACCAAGGGTAAAACCTTGATTAAAACCATACGAAACCTAATTCAAATTTTTTGGGGATTGAGAAAAGCTTAAGCTGAATATTAATTACAACGGATTATTTTATGTATGTACCATTGTACCTTTCTAAATATCGTTATACATACATAATATTTTATCTATAAGCTATAAATATATATTGTATAAGATCTATTCATTCTGTCTATATAAAATACCAGATACTTTATCCTAATATATAAGCAATATATAGCTTAGCTCGATGGTATTATTATGCTTCATATTTGCCTTTCGATAAATTATTTTATTTTTCTTGTTAAATAATCTCACAAAATATAAATCAGTTATAAAACGACTGTATAAGGTGTGCAGCATACTTCATAAAAAGACATTTCATTTTGTTCAAAAAGAAAGAAAAAAAAAAAATAACGAAAATATGAAGAAAATATTTTGTATATTTTTTTTCTTCTATAAGCTTTCATTACTTTATACGCGAAATTCATTTATAAAATTGATTCTTGAAAGTAATTTTCATTTTATAGCGATATTATGTATGCATGTATCGCATGTAGTTGAGTACATTGTACACATGTTCTGTTCATCTACACACATCACATCCAAAGTTATTTTATGATAATATGAAACAAGATTTTACATAAGACCCATAAAAGGAAACTATATTATAAGTATGGTTGCTTTTATAATATATTAAGTGTAGTATGTAACAATGGTTTTTTGTTCAGGAGTGAAGAAAAAAAAAAACAACAACAACAAAACAAAATAATTCTGTGAAAAAGTTTACCTCGTTTACTTAGGGTAAGGTATTTTATTGTATTATATTATGCATGGTATAAACAAAGACGGTTAAATATATACATCACCGCACTGATGTATTCTTTTTTTCTTCTTATTTTTTTTTTGTAATATATAAATAAATGTATAAATAAATAATATAGAAAAGTTGTAGCTATTCGTACTACATATTTCATATATACTCGCTATTCGCATTACTTCAAAATCCAATTTATCAACATAAAAATATTTTCTATTATAATATAAATTGAAACAAAAGAAAATCTTTTTTTTCTTCTTCTAAAATAAGCTTTTTTATTGCCAATATAACTTATTGACCTGCATTATACATATATATAACAAGAAACATATCCATATCAACATTCAACATATACACAAGGAGCAGCTATTTTATAGCTATTTTGTACATATGTTTTTTTTTTTCTTCTGCCGTACATATTGTTCTTCGTATAATGTTTATAATATGTATGGGCCCATTCTGTATCAGCTAAAGAGGATAAGGAATTATTTTGCTATTTTTTACACGCAATAAGTTTCAACAGTATTGAAAAGAAAAATTATCCAATTACGCAAAACGAGCCCATGCATCAAAGCATTCAACCAAAAATGAACTCTACCCTAGGGAGTCAACTCAGCGCTGAGTATAGTTTTTATAACCTTTTCGACGCTAGTAGATGTGCTTTATTCCTTCTATTTTTCCATCATACCAATTTTGTTTAACTAACTACAACGGAAAAAAAACATACCGAAAAAAAAAACAAAAAGAGATATTATATGGATTTCAATTCGAAGGAGAACATAGACTAGCAAGCACCATATAAATACATAGACATTTACATTTTTTACCTTCACCATACTCACCCTTGCCTCTATTTCCAATCCCTTTTTCCTCTGTTACTCGTTTGGTTGTGTGATGTGATGTGATGATGCCAGCTACAGAACCAACAGAATCATTTTATGATGTTGTATGGCATCCAAAATATAGAAAAGTACCACTAAATACATCGGATAATATGTATAACAAACGCATCATACAATACATTTATACAGAAAATACCGACTTATATATATAAAAAAAAAAAACTTTCACCGTTTTTCTCATATTAGGAAAATATAGACGTACAAACACCAACATTTGGCTATGTATTATTTATAATATATTTTATCCATAATTTTAACAGTGTACAAAAATGTTGTATAATATAAGTTTATCGCAGTTATATTCATAAAAAAAAACCGTTTGCATGAACTCATCCTTTGTATAATAATATTATGTTTGTGTATGCGCAATTTTCAATTTTCCTATCACCAGTGCATTTCCAGTCAGCAAGATTGTCTGTGTGTGGTGAGAAAATCAAGTATGGCGCCTCAGAATTGTTTTTCCACAATATCCTTCTTCATCCTTCTTAAGCCACAGGCACATCAGTTCTGTTGTACACATCATGAACGGTCGTCGATTTCATCTGATGGTAGAATATTGTTATAAGTAACTCATTTTGATCGTGTGGAAAATAACTGAAATTCAGTCGTTTTTTTTTTTAATTTCGGTTGTAAGACGTGTGTAGTTCGTTTTGTATTTGTAATCGTTTATTTATTTATCTTGATTTTAATATAAGAAAAACAAAAAAAATAATAATATTATAATTAAAAGATTAATAAAAAAGAAAAAAAAAACTATTTTACGAAATATTTTTAAAATTTTTGCATTGAGTTATAGTGATAAGAAAATATTTTAAATTAAATTTAAATTATAGAGAAATTTATGCCATTGTAAAGTTTTCATGAACAAAACTCTGTGTTTTTGTGTGTGGGGTGTGTTAAAAAACAAAAATTATAATAAAATACAAGGTAAGATAAGAGCAAAACAAAAAAAAAAAATTAAGAACTTTTAAAGTTTATACGTGCTTTTCATTAGGATTTGAGCATAACACTGTATGTTGTGTATTATGTATGTAAGAACCTAACAACGTGAATAATAAAATAGAAACATAAAATCTTATATATATAAATAATAGTAGATGAATGAAAGGATGGGTTGGTTTGGGAGGCCTACGCACATTTTATGTATAACAAAACTAAATTACCTATAAATGTTCTGTTAACAAAAAGAAACACTTTCTGATTTTTCCTTTCATTTTACCGCACACACATTTCTATAATAAAAGGTTTTTCCTGTTTACACTTTCCCAAAAAGGGTTTAAGAGATTTTCATTTAATTCACGTCTATTCTATTCAGCATCATCATCACCTAATATTATATACTACCTTCCTATATAGGTAAATATATTGTGAATATAATGCTCACGCAGTAGCAGAGCACTGTGTTCTGTGTAATACAAATATTTCGATATATATTTTATATATCCATAATATAAACAGAATAGAACTGAATACAGCTTACAGGCTAGGGCCATTATCAAGTGATGTATTTTACCCAGAGAGATGAAAATATATATATATATATATATATATATTTCGTTGAAGAAAGTGTTGAAAGTCTGTTAGTCAACTTTTATTGCTTTAATAGGAATCGACATTTTGCTACCCCCATCTACTGAATACTGAATACGTGCCCATAGAATGGGGCAAAAATATTATATATACATAATACCAGGCGATACTATAGCATATAAATGGATGAAGAACTGCCAAACAAAAATTCTATATATTTTCTAACTAATAATAATAAAAAAAAGGATGTGAACATAGCCAGTGGCATGTATTTTATTTATGGTCTATTTTCTAGTTTTTTTTTTCTTTTTCTTCGTTCAGATTTTCTTTATAAGGGTTTTCTGCACTATTATATTTTTTTTCTTCTATACTATCGGTATGCTTTAGTTAGTTATTTGTATACATTTTCATATATATATATTGAGCTAGAGAAACTAAACACATCTAGATATAAACAAATAATAGCAGATAGCTCTGTATATTAAGTTAGATAGGTACCAATCTCTTCATATAGAGATATAAAAAATAATATTATATCATAAATAACAGTATTTTATGTTACACATAATATTATTATTATATAATATATATTTATTATAAAAATATATTTCAACTGGGTATATAAAATCTCACATATTTATTATTGCTATGGGTTGAGCACAGAGTGGCGATTTCATTTTATAATATCTATAGAGATTTATGTTTCATAAATGAATTTAGCATTTTATTCATTCTAATATACACCAAAACATATCAATATCAATATAGTAAAAATATAATATATAATGATGAGGATATTGTTACACAGCACAATTTCTTATATTTTTTCTCTATATTCCAATTTTGTCAAAAAACATTATTCTACACAAAAAAAAAAAAAAAAAAAAATAGTATTGTAATATGGACGTTGAAATTGAAATTAGTTAATATATAGGCGTTATTATGTTGTTCATCAATTTTCAAGCATCGTGTTAAGTGCGTATTGGGATCATAAATTATCAGCCGCACCTTATTGCAATAATGCTATCGTATCGAAAATAATATATATGTATATTATATATATAGTATACAAATAATATTCTCCCTTCACAAATTTATATTCTTTTTAAATGATACTTGAAGATTTTCAGAGAGGTCCTTTTAAATGGAAATCTATATAAAAATTGTTTCTTAGAATTTTATTACCTATAGCCTCTGTGTTGCTTTGACAACGATTTTATACTGTTCTTTATTTTTTTCTATTTTTATATATAACGATGACTTTATTTGAGCTTTTCCATATTCTATATATTATTCGTATAGTAATATCTTGAACACGTACAATGTAATACACATATAATGAAAGTAATTTTTCAATCAATTAACAAGATGAAGAAAGCAAATTAGCTAACAAACTGAACAGATATTTAGCTAAATTCATCAGAGCTCACGTAGCTTTGGTCCGGAGATATTTTAATAGGTCAATTTGTTCATTATGGAGTACCACTCCGCAGGCTCCTTTTACTTTATACGTGTATTTGTACGCATTTTGTTCATTATGGTTTTCCTCTGTGGTGGTGATGATGTATGTTATATATATAAATTTTCTATAATATAGATTCATTATAAGTAATGGTTCTATTTCAATATTGTATGGAACGAGTAATTATTTTAGTTTATGATGAAAATACAAAATATATTATAATTCTATATGTGAATATGTTTTCTTGAAAATAGGTAAAACCTACCTATACAATACACACACACACATAGAGATATATAGATTGATGAAAAAAGGTTAGAAAACGTACAAAACTAATTTCCGAACTAACTAATGTATTAATAACTCTTGAACCCACTATATTGTGGATATGCGTTGTGGTCAGTTTAGTATGGTTTTAGTCATTTCTATATATAATATTAGACCATTCATGTAATATCAGAGATATAATGTAATTGATAAGGGGTAATATACCTACTCATATTGTATCTATTTAGAAGAAATACAAGAAAGTAACCCTTTATTATCATCTAAGGTTTTTTTTTGCCTTTCTTCTTTCTATATATATTATTTTTTTCTCGTTTTTGTTAAGATATAAAGTAGAAAATATATAGCGGGAGCTTCACAAACAAGAACAAAATTATTGCACAGGAATATTATACAATATACATTTCCTTATTATATAGTTTCTTTTTATTATATGTGCGATGTGGTTCATCCATTATATCTATTATATGGTTTTCTTTTTTTCTTTTTTTTTTCTAAGATAACACTCTCCCTACACATCAAACAGCAACAAATAAAAAGCACTCTTTTTTTCGTTATCTTAACATTTAAAAATTACTTCCGATAGACAATTTTTTATGTTGATGGTATAATGAAGTGAGGTAAATAGGTAAACGTATCGATTTAATACAGTTACATAAAAATAAAGCATATCAATAGCATATAATTTATTATTAATTATATTATTATATAGATTTTGGGTTAGTTAGGTTTTTATAAAAATTGGTATGGCATTAGAGACTGATATAAATGAACAATAATAATAAAATTGGTTATCTAAAGATAGAATGTCGTTACTATTTTTATATGTTTTAGAGAACATATAATTTGTTGGAGGTGTGTGTGTCTGATATTTTCAATTAATAAATTATTAGGTTGAAATTCTATTTATTTATTTTTTTGTAGAGAAAGAATAAGAAATTAATAATACAAATTTGTCCTGTGTAGGTAAGATATATTGCACAACGTTATTTTTTTTTTAAATATATTTCGTTTTAATCCAGGAATATTGTTAATGTAACAGAGTTTTTTTTTATTATTATTATATTGATTTCATATATTAATTATAATTAACATGTATTTGAGAAAACCATTTTACGATTTATAAAAGCCAAACACACCTCATTTTATTTTACAAACTACAAAGTTTCCTAAATTATGCAACTAGATTTATCCTTTGTGCATTAAACCTTTTCTTGTTCTTTCTTTCTTTATTTTTTTTTTTTATGAAAACTGAAAATATTTTAAATTTGAATTTGATGCAAATAAATTACCAATAATATGTTCCTATCGAAGTTTCCATATAATATAATAATATAATATGGTTATTTGTGTGATGTTCTCTTCTATCGATAATAAATTCAAAAATAAGAACATTCTTTACGATGCGATATGAAATAAATTGCTATATAAATCGATCTCATTATATCCCACCCAGTAACCATATATTCATATAATATATAAATCGATTCGCATTCGATCCGACCACGAATTTAGACTTTTTACAATGGACGCGAATGTAGAAATATGTAGTATTACCGCCAATCCACAATATAGCTACGAATAAAACAAAAAAGCATAGAACATTCCTCTTCCTTTTTTTCTTTTTGTTCTATAATAGACGTTTTACGGCCAGGCTACTGGTATGTATTACAAACAAAAGTCAGACCAAAAATATAGTATTTTGAAGGCTGTATGGCAGTTTATATGTGGCGTAAAATATTTACGAGTTTTTATTTTATTTCTTGTTCCCGTGTTCGTTGCAAAAATAGTAGATATGCGATGATAAAAGAAAAAAATCGATCACTAGAATCGAATGGAAGTATGTATTTATTTGGGCTTAAGGGCAGAATGAGTTGAATTTAATGTAACGTGAATTGTGAATCTTAAAAATCTAGTACATTAGTTTAAGTGCCTATATTGTGCTGTCCTAGAAACACTTTATATCTGATCGACTTAACTACAAACCTAAACCATTATAACAATAACAAATTTTATATAAATCAAGAAGAAGTTTCAATAAATTATAAATTCGTCAGTTTAAAAATATGTAGTTTTATTATTATTTTTAGAGGTTTAGCCGCAAAATCTTTAAATATTAACTTTATACTTCAATCAAAATTTTTTGAACTACAACTACAAGTATAGGATATCTACTGAATAATTGTGCTTCTTATACTGCTTAAGAAGAATAACACAATTTAATATTTGATTAAAATCAATGTACAAGAATGAATTTTGTGGCAAACATTGAAAATATGAATAGCTTTATTGTATAGTATATTTGAAAAGAAAAGCAAACCATTTCTTAATATCAAAATTTTATTAAAAATTAATTTTTAATTGAAATGTAGCTGAACCACATCATACACTTCTTCTATTTTTTTTTTGTTGTTAGTGGGAAACTTCAGCATTAAATAAACAGAAATAATGTTTGTTATATTACTTCGTTGGCGTAACAAGAAACGGTCATGGTATATAAATTCATAGTTAAACTAGATTATGTTTATTCATGCATACCCAAAATAATGCAATGCTATTCATATTGTTCGAATGTCTTGTTCTGACACCTTCATACGTCGATATAATTTATAGATTAAATTCTTTTATGAAAATATTAACCTATCAATTTAACAAAATTATTGACCTATTTACTGATCATATTCAATGGTCTTTGACCAAATTTATGTACAATACACATTTGTGTAATAAATTTTAATAGCATTGATAGTTAATAGTTATGGTATTATTAATATGTATGTATATCCAAAACCAAAACTATAAGTTACGGAATTTTATATATATTATATAGAAATATATTTTATATAATATACACATTAACTATTTAACATTCAGGTTGTTTTGGTCACATCTACTAGAATTTTCAATACAAGTATTTCTACAAAGTAGGATTAAACCGAATTTATATATGTGTTTGTATATTGTATATTATCAATATGTAAATTTACCGGTATTTTGCACACACTCAATAATTCCCTAAGGCCATTTTCAAATCGAATTTGTAATATTAATTAAATAGAACACTAAATAAGTTAACATTGAACTGGGTGAGTTATTTGTCCTTTCAAAATTTCGATTCATTTAAAAATGATTGTGCCTTAAAATAGATCTGGAATTTATATGAAAATAAAAAACGAATTATTCACAGGTAAATAACCTTACCGGGGTTAATTTCCTATAAAACAAAAGCAGCAAAAAAAATAAACAAAAACAAAAACAGAATATGAAAAAATACAAATATGGTATAAGATAATACTTTTGCTTTTTATTTTTGTAACACCAAAGCTCTGCGCTGTAAATTGTACACCATACTCACTTATATAAAATATAAATCCATTTTATTTTGTTATTTTTTGAGACAAAGCGTGGCTAAAAAACTCTATACAGAAAAAAGTGAAAACAAAAAACAAACAAAAAAAAATTGCAAATATTTTTCATTTTAAAATGAAATTTGTATAAATATACTCTTTTTTCTCTTTATGGATGCGCTATCCTTAATCTTTTTATATTTAATATTGTTCGTTCATCCTTTTTATATTTTATTATCTTCTTGGAATCTGAAACAGGGATATTTAACAAAATAGAAATAAAAAACAGAAAACAAAAAACAAAAAACAAAAAAGAACGAAAGAAGAATAGAAATAGGTATATAAAATTTACCGTTATTTAACACCCATTTTCATTCTTTCAATTTAAATTTACGAAAAAAAAAAAAAAAAAAAACTAATAAAACAGACTAACGAAAATCCCGGAAAATTAAGTACAAAAAACAAAAGGTTTAATGAAGTTAATGCTTAAATAAAAAATAAAAAAAAAATATAAGTATAAAAAGAAAAACGAATATATAATGTACATAACAAATACAAAAATATAAGAGATTTAAATAAAATAATAAAAATATATATATTTTAAATGCGATGGTGAAGAAGTGGAATATAGAAATATAGACAAACAAAGGTATGAAATGATATTTTATTATATAATTATCCACTCGATGGTGCACGAATAGTTAAAATATGTAAATTGCTGCTAGAGATTCACATTTTAATTTTGTTATGTTTACTTTTTTTTTACATTTTTTTTTTGTATGGAAAATGAGTAGACAGATAATATTATAAGATAGTTAATATACAAAAGAAAATCTCTTCAATTCACTTCACTACCAGGCACATTATCGCAATGTTGCTGTAAATCATTTAACTTAACAACACAGATAGTGCAGTAAATATTTTGTGTTTTATTTCATTTTGATTTCGTTTTGAATAATTTCAACTTACCTTACACTATATTTATTATAGATATTGTGTGCAGAAATATATCGTGCAACAACCATTGCAATTATTACCATAAAAAAAAGAATAAATATTCTTGTACATACCATGTTTTCTTCTTTTTTTTTTTTCATTTCCATTTTGCACATTTAAATACGAGTATGTCCTGTCTATGTATACAGAAAAAAGCTCTTGGTTTTTTTTTTTTTTTGCCAAGTTTGATGATGTCACGTGGGATGTAATTTTTAGATAAATTTGTTCAATTTGTAGTAGGTATTGTTAAAAATTACAACTTTTTTCCAATTGCATATATATCTTTAGCAAATAGAAAAAAAAATAAAGATTTAAACACATTGCATCGGAATGTTACACGTTTTTACTACACAAACTTACAATGTTGGAAAAATGTTAGTAATGTAATATTGAAAAGATGATTCTTTCTTCTACTATTCGTTTTTTTTTTGTTTTTTTTTTGTTTTTTTTTATTATTTTATTTTATTAAACATTTGCAGATGTTCTTGTTTTACGTGATTTAGATGCAGTATATATATATATATGTAATAATATATGGAATATAGTGCAGAATATTTTCTAACATTGTATTGTAAAATTGAATATTTTAATATTCAAATGATGTTCAAGACGCAGTTCTATTTTTATTTATTGCATAATTAAATTTATCAATAATTTATTTTTGAAATATTTATTATAATTTTTTGTTTAAAGCCTTTCGATCGTGTTATAAAAATGAAAATAAAATTATGTAGAGCTACGCTTAAAATGAATCAGTTTTGCATAACATTGATAACATCAATTATTTGTTCAAAAATTGTATTTAAAATAAAATACTCTTCGCAGTTTATTGAGCCTAAATAATAATTTATTTTTGGCATATCCCATGATTTATATTATTTGAATGAATAAAGTTAAACAAAAAGTATTAAAAGTTTCAAGTAATTAAAAGCTAACTCATTATCATATTTATTTCATTTTCAACCACATTGCCATGCAATAAATTTTGTTAATTTATTAAAAGTAAAGGCACTTTATTATTAAAATGTATTCATACCGCTGCTGGTCATTGGCTTAACCTCATGGGAGGTGTGTTAGACTTAGAATACCAGCAATGATGAAACAAAGTGGAAAAAATAAAATAGTAGAAAAAAAAAACCGTCTAACAATTGGCGTGAAAACTAAACAATACATATGAATTTATTTCGTTATTAGAATGAATAAAAGCTTAAAATACCTTACAAACTATTTATTATGTATAATTTGTATGCACATCCGTGTGGGTGGGTAGATGTGTGGTGGCAAGAAATTCTTATTCTATGCACGGCCAAAATTAAATGTTCGCATAACTTAAAAACAAACAAACAAACAAACAAACAATAGATATATTTGTTCTACATGAATATGAACACATAAAACATTTATTGTGTATGTACTTAGCGTAGGTAGTGCCAATTTACTTTTTAAACATACATTTTTCATTTAATTTTGGATAAAATATAAATTTGATGAGTTATGCGAAAGGTTAAAAAAAAAATGTATAGAGCTTAAAATTTAATTTGAATAATTGAAGAATAATTAAGGTTTCTAAAAGAAAATGGCAATCGAGTTGCGATGACGCCGAACCTTCAATTATTTACCGGTCTCAATTTCTATTTTTAATGATTTTGTTTATTTCTTCAAATAAACAAGTAGAGTGTAAGCTTTCAACATAAATATAAATTATCAAATTTAAAATTTAAATTTATTTCTTTGGTATTTACTTGATCGTAGATGACAAACTGAATAAAATTATAAGAAAATAAGCTGAATAGACTTCGTTAGTAATTCTATTTGACCTTTCACGCAATTTCTACCACATTTCCATTTGTTTCAATATAATCGTCACTCGTACTTACTTCTAAAACTTATTATTCCAGATTTGTACAATGTTAATAAGCATATTATATGAAATTTTTAACATAAACGAATATTTTGAAAACACCCATTCTAGCAATGAATGTATAAATTGAACTAGGCATATAACTATAAAGACAAACATATTATAAAATGTAAGTAGGTATTCGCGCTATTTGTAATACCCAAATATATTTAATTTATTTCCTAATTTCTAATTTATGCTTCATATTAAAAAAAAAAAAAATAAAAGAAGTGAAAAATAAAAATTATTATGAACAAACATTAAAAAGAAAATATGTAAATAGGGATCCTATGAAAAAGTGAAAATGGTTCTCTACAAATTTAATTTTTGAAAGCTTCACCCTCTTTGCTAATATAATTTTTATGTGTTGGAATTTATAAAAGAAAGTTAAATATATAAATTTATAGATATATATTATTATTATTTTTTTTCTTCTTTTTCTTGTGTATACGCTATTTTAAATGGTTTCATCATATAATTTATACATTTAATATATATTCTATACCTCGATTGCCATTACCTATAGAAAAACTTTTATTTACCTATCTTCCTATTTCTATATAACATCAGCTATTATTATTAATATTATTATTATTATTATTATGTACATTAAAGCGAAAGCAAGCAAAAAAAAAAAAAAACAGAAAAAAACTTTTTCTTCCGTTAATTTTGCTGATGATTATGCAATATGTTTTATATTTGGTTGGTTCCCACTTAACGGCGCACATAAAACATAATAAAATATTATAATTTTAAAATATAAAAAATAAATATACTGATTTTTGTATAGGAATCGATAAGTCACAAAGAATTCAGGAATGAAAATTTTTCAGAAAGCAAAGCAAGTAATAAATACAATATTCAATTTAAACATCGGATTTTATCGAATAGCAATTTTTTTTTAACCTATATATATTGCGTCGTCTTTTAATGTAACAGAATATTATATTCTGATAATATGGGATGTTATTATGTTATTAAGATTGGTAATTTTAAATTTTGTTGGGTATTACAATGCCTTTATACGCAACGCATATAATGTTTATATATATATGACAATAACAATAGTATTGTTGAGAATATTATAATATACGTAATACCGCAAGTAATAGGGTTTGACATGTGACAGATTTCTTATTATTAAAGGGGGTTTATGAATACATTCTTCATGAGCACATCGCTATTTTCCATATTATACATATTGTAGGATATGTTGAAGAAATGTAAGTATATCTCACCACGCATATACATCGCTATCTGTAATATATTTCTTTAAATATTATTATCCATTCATTCATATATATACATGGTAACTGTGTATGCGACGTATGAGAACATCTCTAGAATATTTGATTTAGTTCTTCTTTATTTTCTCTCGTTTTTTTTTTTTTGTGTGGTTGACAGTGGAAATATTATATTCTTCAGCAAGTTTCTTTTTTTATATATATATTTATATATACGATATATACGACCGATGGTGGTATCTACCCGAATATTAGCATAGAAGTTCCATAAAAAACGCTGCATTTATTGTGAAAGGATATTTTGCACACAGTTAGGTATTACATCAAAGATCATCATCAGATATTATATTTTGATGTATAGGGTGGCAAAAATACTGTACGAATAAAAAATTTGAAAATCTTGACAACGATCCAAAATGTAATATTTTATATATTATATGAAAATGTAGGTCTTCTGTTTTCTTCTTCTTATTTTTTCTAAATGATTCGCCGCTGTTGTTGCTATCAATTTTTGTACAATATTGTTGCAAGTAGATTTAGATACTTGGTGGATATTGAATGAAAATATTGATAAATTTATGCAGTAAAACCTCTTTAATTTCATCATCTTTCTAATATTTTCTAACGGGTACAGTCGATCCGATTAAATAAAATATCTTGTTATTATTTTTAATAAGCAAGTACCATAATTCATATTATAACTTCTCTATTAGTTACATCTCTAAGATAAGAAAAAGTTTCATCATTTCAAATAAATAAAGAAAAAAAAAATGTAAATTATAAAATGTGGTTCGATTGGAGAGGTCTTACTGTGTACTTATAACATTTGAAAACTTCAATTTTTCAAGATGATCAATTCTACTGATTTTTTTTATTTTCATACCATTAAATAAAGGTTTTAGATTGTGTAAATGACTTCGATTTAAAAATATGTTGAAACTTTCGCTTCTTGTCGACTTGCTTTTATCAAAACTTCTTATGACTAAATATTTATAACTATATATACAATACATACAGATTCGAATTTATTTTAATGACATTGTAATAGACATTGTAATGGAATTTCTCTACTATAATCTAATAGCCAAAGATATATTGGAGAGATAATTACTAATTAATTAGGATTTAATGACGTTGAACTCGTTCTGATTGATTAAAACTTCACTAAAATCTTCATTATCTCTTTAGTGTATATGGTTAAGATTAAATTAAAAGCTTTAAAATTATTATTATGAAAAGAATAATTTTATTGTCAAAAACATGATTGCAGAATATTGCGTATTCTGTTTAATTTGTGCAATTATCTTGTTTAAAAGACAAAAAATTAATTTGATTAATATTTAATTAATCATATTTAATTTTTAGTATTCTTAGAAACTAAATAATAGATAAGAGCCCAACCAATATTATACGTATTTTACCAGATCCAGAGAAATATAAAACCTTTAAGCATAAAAATTAATAAATGTGTTTAAAAAACATAACATGTTCAATTGTTATTACATATTTTATTCTTAATATAAATAATTTCATATATTTTATACATAAATAATTATCCATTAAATATTCTACATTTTATTAATAAGACATATTGACGTTAGAATCTACAAACCCCTCTTAAATTTCAATGTCTAATAAATCTAAGAATTTAATTTATAAATACTTAAATATTATATCTGTTTGTAAAGATTTTGGTTTGTTTAATTTTGGATTATCTAAAAGCTTTTTACTTTATAATGTTTGTTTTAAAATGTCTACCACACATACATATACACACAGCTTGTTAATATGGTGAGGGGTGTTTGGTTGTGCTTGCTGGTGATAAAATATTACTTATATAAAGGAATTTGAAATGTTTTTTGTTTTTGATCTAGTAACACTGAAAGCTAGAATTGGTAACACAACATCATACCCATGAGCCCAACCTGCATGCTTTGATAAGTAACTATATAACATAAAAGAGTGACTGTATCTGTCTTTGGTGTCTTTCAACTGCACACTGATAAACATAATACCACGTACAGAATTTACGAATACCTACTAAATAAATGTTATACAAACTGAACATGTAGCATAAACCATATTCATACGTACAAATTTTCCTTACTATTCCCAAGGAAATTGCATGAAATTAATAATAAAAAGGATAGATAAAAACAAAAAAAAAAATCTTTTTTTTTTTGGAATTGCAGTCATTTAATTTTGAATTTTATATATTTTCATTTATGATATGTTTTTATCTTATCGGAGTGCCAGAGTGAATACATGTTTATTTACATTTTGTATTTGCTGTTGTTGTTTTTTTTTTTTAACCTTTTTGGTCCATGTAAACATGTTCCATTTTATGATATTATATTTTGCTAGTGGTTTGGCTCACAAACACACACCGGCTCCGAACTTTTATAATCTACTTGTACAGAAATAATAATAATAAAAAAAAAATATACCAAACTTTAAAATAAGAAATATAAGTGAACACATAAAAGATTTACGGCTTTAGCCGTAAACATTTTGTATTATATTAAAGGATATATGTATGTAATAATACAGAACAGTACAATATGTCGACGAATATATTTTATATATATGTTTACATAAAGTGTTTGTTGGTACTCCTTTTTAGCTCTCTCGCTATATTTGCAGCGGTTTAAATTCAAAACATATTTTGAATTTGAAAACATTTCAATGTTGGACCACATTGGACCATAGAGATTTACAATTCTAAAGCTCGCGCTATAAATTCTTAACTAAATGTTTGATTTGGGTAATGTTTATCCAGCGCAACTCAACCATAACGTATAATGGATATTATATATTTTATTACAATCAATAAACAACGAAACTATAAACAGAATATATTATAAATAAACCCGAAGTTTTTTTTTTATATTTAAATAATAAATATAATACAGAATAGATATTCGAACAGGTTTACCAATTGAATTTTAATACCATTAGATCAATATGTTGTTTAACTATAATATGAAAATATTACAATTGTTTAAGGTCTGGTAAAAGTGATCTTTAACAAATATGATACAATGGTAATCTACCATCAAACAAGAATAATCTATAGAAGAAACCTCTTTACTGTAAATTGATTATGTTCCCTTATTATCAATTCAGTGCGTAAATTAACACTCAGGATTGTCGATAGACATTGCAATATGACAGAATATAGTTTGGCGAAATATAATTTGAATACAATGGAATATGTTTCTTATTAACGATAATAGACAAATCTGACTTTGAATTGTCAATAAAATGATAGAAAATATTTCCATGAAATATAGTTTTTTTTTATATAATGGAATGAAGTTTTTTAAGTCAGCATACATAAATCATATACATATTTCAGGTAAGACATTTGTCTTCTCTTTTATTTGATATACAAGATATTTGTATTCTTTTATATTAATCTTCTCATTTCAATTAACATTTTTCCCAAATTTAACAAATAACAAACATTATATACATCTATTTTATACTATTTCTGTGAATTTCCTTTTTCTCATATAAAATAAAATATTATTTCAAAATTTAATCGAAATTGTTTAACTCAACGATTGAACGACTGTTTCATAATGTATTTACCTACATTTTACATACAAAAATAAATATCATTTTGGGTAAATACGCACACAATATTACATGAATTTGGTAGGTTATTTCCTCGGTTATTTCTGTTACGTAGCTTATATTTTGTAATCATAAGTTAAATATGATATCATATTAGCATTAAATATTTAAATTGTATCTAAACCTTAATCATAAAATATGAATTTTATCCAAATTATTACAATATGGGAAAATATTCCGAATCGGAAACATATTGAATGTTAGTTTTGTTTAAGAATGCACATGGCGTACTAATACATTATTAAATATATATTAAATGTTGGTTGGTTATATACGAATTGGTTATATATGAAATGTATTATATACGGGGTTATAATAAAATTTTGTTATATGCATGAAGACTTTGGGTAGGTAACTTGTGCGCTCTATAGCAGTCATATATGGATTTGAAAAGGAATGAAATTGATGTAGGTTTATAATGTATCTATCTATTCATAATATCAATTTCAGATGGGTAAAAGTATGCCTATTGCTTACGAAATCGTAAAATAGATAATGTAGAGAAATGCCTAGAAGACTGATATGTGTATAGACATATTTACTATAGAATATAATATGGTTAGGAAGTAGATTGAACATTGTTAGAACATTGAAAATTTAGCCTTTCAAATATTCAAATGTTTGTATAAATTTTGGACGTGGTTGATGTAGATATAACGCATACAAAGAGTTTATTATAGGCATGTGAATAATAATATTATTAATTAGGTAGCACATTTATGATGTCGATGGTTTTAGAGTATATATTGTAATGTATGTATAAATTTGTATGTAGGTAATATACATGTATTCATACACAAATATAATGTACTTAAAATTTTCAAATTTTCCACAAAACTAAATTAACTGTTGTATATCATTTTACTAAATATTATGGGAAAAATAATGAATTTTATTACCGACCATTTATGATAATAATAGGAAATTTAATTTTAAACCATGTAGTACTTATCCTACTGCATAGAAACCATATAATATTGATATGTTGGTATAGTAGAAATATTAAAATTTATTAATATAAAATTATAATGAAATTAATATATTGAAATTATCAATATTATAATAACCTGTTATAATTTAAAATAATAACCATTATATTTCATACCGAAAATTTTAAACTAACATCTCTTTAACAATGCTGTTATATAGAAAAATTCCGGAAAATATACAAAGCGAAATATATCCTTTACCAGAGTTCCCAGGTAATACGGTAATACCCATGTTAAAACTTACAATTACTTTATATTCAAATGATGCAAATATAGAAGCCACCTCTATCTAACTGAAACCGAGTGAGAGAAAGACAGAGATAGAAATTGGTAAAATTTACTGTGTGTGTGTGCATTTTGTACCTATCCCCATATATAACCAATCTACCTAGAAATAGAAATGTACAAATCTTAATCTGGTGAAGTTGTCATTAAAGATTAGAAAATGTGGTGGCATCCCGGTATGTGGTAAACTTTCTACTTTGCTAAAACTCTTTACTTAGTCAAATTCAACATAATGTTGTGATATAATTATAATTATTTTCCTAAAATATCAAAAAGGTATTTTACATAATTAAGTTATAAAACTAAATGTAGATATAAATTAAAGAGATGAAATTATTTCTGAAAATTTTGATTTACAAGCAAAATATAGAGTAACGAAATATAATAAACATAATGAATAAATAAACTTATACGTATTATGTAAATATAATGAATGAGTGACTAAATGCGATCAATTTTATTTTCTTTCTATCTTTTTTTTTTTATTATGTGACGCGTTGACGATAAAGATTTTTTTTTTTTTAAATACACATACTATGCGTGTTTTGCATATGAATAGAAATTTATAAATATAAATTAAGCTGCAGGTAGCTGTTATTCAACGCAAATGAGTTATAATTTTGGCAATGAATTATAATGTTTTATGTATAATAACAAATTGCTATGAATGGTCGCGAAACAAACCGACAAAGTATTATAAAATATAAAATCTATTTGTATTATAATATTCATTTATGATAAAATGATAATAGTTAGGATGAAGGTAATATTATAAATTAATTTGTAAAGAGTTAGCACAGAATGTCTAAATCAAGTCACTTTATATAATGAAATATTCGGTGTAATGGATGAATGATACTTTATAAATTTCATGTGAGTTTTCAGTAAATGAAAATCATAGATTTGCATTCAAAATGAACTAAATAATTAACTTACAATCAACATCATTTTATGAAAATATGAATATTGCACTTTGGCTTTCATATATTTATATAATGAATATTAAATTAAATTAATTTTAATATGCGGAAATAGTAGATATAATAATATAAAATCTCTGTGAGAATTCAATGTTTTAAATGAAAACTATATATTGATATTTTGTTATGTAAATATGTTTAATGTGATGTATATAGTTTGGTGTTGATACGACTGACGATTATAAAAGTTAATATTTGAAGTTGATATGAGGTTTCCATCTATAAATTTCATAAAGCATAATCCATAATATAATTCTAGTTAATAACATAATATTAAAAGCTTTGTTCATTCAATATTAAATGTATGAGTAATATTAAGTAGATTGTTCGTAGAGATTATTAAATTGATATTTATATGTAGTTAAACACTATCTTGTATCAACCTCATCACATTCATATCAAACCACTATATCTATCTATTTGGATACACACACGTACATTAGAAATATTACACTTACACATAATTATAACGTTGTTCATAATAATAAAATAATAATATTAATAATAATAATAATAAAAATAATAATATGTAAAAATAATAATAATAATAATAAGTGGGATTAACTTTGTTGAATAGTCTACCTCTACGTATTGACAATTTATAAGCATTTAATAATAATTAAATTAAAAAAGTTTTTTTTTTTTCGATAGACAGTAGGCTATTTAGAGCTGACTTATAATTTATTTAGTCAGTTAATTATTAGATGAATTATTATTTACTTATTATTGGTCAGGAAACTAATTATCTAATCGAAATATAACATATGTACTTGTACACATTAATGTGTCGATTTAAATAACAAAAAAAAAAATTGATTGGAAAAAACACATTTCAATAATTTTTGTTGGAAAATAAATTTAATTAATTGGCTGCTCGTCGTATATAAATTACACCTAAAAAACAAACAAATAAAGTAATTTTGACAGATGTGCAGAAACGACTTTTAATAGAGGCTCATGTGCATGAGTGAAACAAACAATGCGAATAAGAACGCATGTGTTTGAGCGAGACGGACGATGCGCAAGAACTACATACATATGTATTATATATTTGTTTATTTCTACTGTATATTAAATTATTCTGATTGAAATCAGATTAACGAGGGAAAAAATATTCTATTAAATAATGTCAGTTTAATTGAAATATAGTTACAATTCAATTCTGATGAAATTTAGCAGTTCAATAAAAAAAATTTTAAACCAATAATTTTTACGTTTCAATACAAATCCTAATCAGAAATTAAATTATTATCTTTGATTTTAAATTCAAATTTATCAATAAATATACTTACCATTTTATGAGTAAAAGTACAAAACTATATGTGTATCTACTATATTCAATGATGTCATTAATGTAGTTGTTTACAAATCTATAGTAGTAAAACTAAACGATGCTTTTAAAATGTTTAGTTTATTAAATATCGTGCATTTTCATAAAGTAATAGTTTTCGTTTTCCCAAATAGCTATAAACTACTTTGTATATTTGTTTTTGCCTTGGTAAGTGGATGAATATGCAATGTACCGTACATATGTGTTATTTACCCATTTTGTATTCTATTATACAATACAGTATATACATAATGACATATTATGATTTGATAAATCAATCTGTAATGCAGCAGCTATATGTGTACAATGTAGTTGATTGTAGTTGAACAGACACTTACATAATTGTTAATATTATTTGTAAAATTACATAGTATTTGTTCAAATATCTACACATGTTTTGATTGCGACAAGCAAAGTAATACATTTATAATGGTGCTAATTGCTAATACATAATTCCTTAACTATATTAGATAGTATGTAGTAGTTTGTGTGATTTGGAATATCTATTGCCATTATATAGTGCTTATTAATTATTTATGATAATTATTTGGTTTTACGATATTTGAATAATCGCTAGTAATAAATAAATTAGTAGTTAATAAAAAAAAACAAAAATAAATATACATTATGAATATCTCTCAATCAACCTTGAAGCTTTGAGTGACGTTAATTGTTATAGCTTAATTCTCAGAATTTATTTTTCATCATATATATACGACATACGTTTTAGTAAGCATTACAATCATTCTTTATGCAATACAGAAAATAAAAATCGGGATAACTGAAATTTCAAGATGATTTTTTAACTGTATATCTGCTAGACATTCGTCAAATAATGAACCTTGCGTTCCTTGGGACAAACGCTAAGTACAATGTTGGTACAATTATAGTAATAGCAGAATATTCGTAAAAATTTTATCAACGAAAGATTAGGATTTAGATATCGTTAATTAGTATCATTCTCGCATGACAATAGCAATTGTATTAATTCGTACAATGAGAATAGTAAATAACGAATTAATTATTAACTATTTCAGTTCACTTGTTGAAATTGTTGCTATTAATATACCATCTTAATCTACCTTCCCTTTTGCGGTATTTATTTTTCGTTTCCATAGATTTCTGCTATAAATAACACTCAGATGTAATAAAACCACTCTTTTAAACATTTCGGTAGATTTATTTTGGTTTTATATTAAAAAGAATGATGATACCGCTAAAAACACAAAAGCTCATTAAGAATTTTGCATTTTTTTTTTTTTTTTTAAATGAAATAATTAAAGAAAAGTTTTGGCAATTCATTAATGAAAAATTAGTTAAAAATTAACAAAAAAACAATTTATATGCAAAAGTACATTAAAATTGTGTTCAGTTTATAATGAACAGTCACAAATACACAACTTAACAAACCATCATTGTGTAGGTGGTACATGGTTTTAAATTTTAAGCTAATTTTAGAATGTGAAATCATATGCCAACAACAATATAATGTCCCTTTGAAATATCGTAACAAGAGCCGGTAAAATATATTATCCAACATGAAAATTACATTAAAATGTAACATGAGATTTTTCTCAATAACATCTTTTCGAAAAAAAAAGAATATTTTCATTTTGATGGGGTTGCTTTATCAAAACATTTATAATATTATAAAATGTATTAAAGCTAATAGTAATAAATGTTGAAAAGACCAGAAGAATTTTTTTTCTCTATATACATTTAAACGGAAAGGTATGGAAAAAGTTTTTACGTATTTTTTATTTTTATTTTTTTCGTTTACATTTTACATTTAAACATGTTGTTGAAGGCAATTTCTGTATACAATATTATATATTGAACTGAAATGGTTTTAGCCGCATCTCGAAAAGAACCATTAGATTAATAGAGCTAGCAATATATTTTACGGTTGTGTGAAGAGTGAAGAATTTTAAATTGGCTATTACGATTTACGAAGGGTGATTTTATTTTTTTTTCTCTCGAGAAATTTTGCCTAATTTCTATTATATTTTCTAGTGAAACCAATCATACAGGTCAGTACGTGACATGTTTTTTTTATATATACAATTCCTAATCTGTTAAAGTAAGTGTTGGTGGCAAGGGGTGGTGTAGTAATGAATAACCTAAAAGAGTACATTTTCTATGAAAATTTAATGTACTCATTTCAAGACATGAGCTTTTACTCTCTTACGAAAATGTATATAAAACAAAATAAAGTTAATAATATAATGAAATTCTCTTTATCTTTTTTTTTTCTTATTGTCTTTGTCTTACTTAAAATACATACCTATCTATAAAAAAAATAATATATAAGTTCGGTAGACAGAAAGGTAGGTAAATACAAATTATATGTTTTTAACCACCTCATTTATACAAATTACTTTACATTTTGTTTGTTGCATACAGATGGCAAAGAGAGATGCTGGTTAAGTATATATTTGTTTGAAACATATATAATCCGGGACTTTAATTTCCGCCATTATATTATTTTGTTGGCTTTATATATATAGCAAAAACCAAAATAAAATTTATAATAATATATATGGATATATAGTTCCACCAAAAGGTATATGAATTTATATAAATTTCTATTAAATAATAAGAAATGAATGTTGGCTTAGCTTTATTTATGAATATAAAATAATTCATTAATCATTCTATATACCATAGCTTCATAATATTTGGAATACATTTTCAGATTAATTTAATTACTTTTTATAAAATGGCTATCAAATAGAAAATGATTATTTGTATAAATTAAACGGTTTTTCTTTCATGCATAAATATATATTTTAAAAATGAATTCATACACGTGCACAAATAACGAGTCGAATAAAAACCAAAAAAAAAAAATAAAAAATAACACACATAATATAATTGGGAATTTCATGGACAGAGACATAATATATCGGTATTTTGTACATAGATTTCGATATATGAATCACGATTAAAACGATATCCGAAAATCTATCAAAACTTTTCATTAGAAAAGCCAATCAAGCGATACGCACCATAATATAAATGAAAACATATTTGTATATTGTCTGTTGTGTATGTCCGATTAATCTCATATCAAAATTTATAATATTTTATATACACTTAAATTGGAGGTCTCTTCCAGCTATAGTATTTATATTATTTACTGTTAGCTAATAAATTATGTTTTTCGGATATTTGAATATTTTAAAAACTGATATTCGAGATTTCTATAGCCAACAGCTATTATATTATTAACAGGAAATATCACAGAAATAACGTTGTCCCGTAGTGCAATTATTACAACATATGTGACAGATATAGATTTTTTTTTTTATTTATTTAAACGAGCTCTACTGCTAATTTCAATACAAATTCCATTTTATAAAATAATGTTAAGTGCAATTTTGATATTTAATTTTAAATTGATTTGCGTTCACCTTAAAATAAATACGCGCAATTGTTGTTATAAATATGGGGTGTAAATAAATATATAGATTGGAATTGCGTCATAGTTATTACAATTAGGATTCGTTTATTTATTGAGGAATATGATTTGGAATTAATTGGTTAGAGCGGGAGCATAATCACCAAACATTTCATAATGATAAACATGCATAAAAACAACGAAAGCAAAAAAAGTAAAAAAATAAAAAAAAATAGCTGAATTATTATACGCGGTTGCGGTGCAATATTTTATGAAAAGAAGGGTTTTTGGGATGTTAATTAAAAGCAAACAAATCGTATAACACCAATGGTATTTTACTGCAAAAGCATAAGCATTAAACCGTAATTAATAATCAATAATAAAAAAAACAATCTGGTGAATCCGGAAAAAAAAACATTCATTTCAGCATAATTTGCTTAAAAATGTTAAGCTTAGGTTTACATAAATATTATTTTGCTTTAACATATATATTTCTTTTTTATTTTTATTTTTATTTTTATTTTTTAATTGATCAAAATGTGTTAAGCGATAAGTAGTATTTATTATACGTATCACCCATAAACGATGACACAAAATTAATTTATTTAAAGAAACAATATTTACTTGAAAACAGTAGACTTCTATAAAAAGATAATAAAAATTCTGGAAAAACGTTCCGAAATGAAACATCATACTCAAAAATATTCTTTCCACATTTTTTAAATATGAACTTAATTAAAGAAAATATTTTTGTTTTACGAAAATTAATTAGCTTTCAACGTAAACAATATTTATAAACAAATGACAAAACCCCAATAAATACAATATTTTTTCTACAATGTGGTATCATATTCACAAACAAATTTTCCTATTAATATTGATGCTTACCTAAAAACAAGAAAAATTTCGTTTGAATAAAGAAATGTCTAAATTCTAAAACACCGATCGATATAATATATTACTTTCTTTATTCTACAGATCGAGTTTCGTTCATACCAAACAGAAAAAAAAAACTGTTCTTCTTTCATTTTTTTCGATTTTTTTTTTTTTTTCGTTTTTTGTGAACGAGATTGGAATCTTCAATAAGAATAAAATTTATTGAATATTACATAAGACCGAACATAAGACATAACAGTTCAAACATCTCAAATACTATATTTATATTTTATTATACTCCTAGTCGGCTGGTATACCATCAGCCAAACCAGCAATACAATTGAGATGATTGATTGAATTGAAAATGATGGGCCTCGAATACGAAATAATATATTATTACATGGCAAAATATATGTACAAAATGTATTTTGATGAAAAGCAAAATTTAGTCCAGACTATAATATTTATTATACGAATTTTTTTGTTGTATATTTAATTTATCTACATGCCGATTTTCGATTTAGGGTCTTGGTGGTCTATTTTGGTAGTATTTGGTAGATGTTGGTTTTTATATATCCAACATTCAATGTTATAATAAAATAAAAATATTTTGTGGTTTGCTTATATTTTATTTTATATTTATTTTTTTGTACAATAATAAAATAAAAAAAAAAAATAAAAAAAATTGTAATCAATTTTATTTACACATTATAATGCTGTGAGTATGCGGTTATTTTCAATGAAATAAACTAGAATTTCGGATATTTATATAAAAATTCTTGGATGGGTATGCGCAAATATGCATCTATACATATAATCCGAAATTCATGCATCACGTTATCCATATTTGCTGAATGTTTAGTTGATGGATTTTATTTACATACAAGAAAAATCCTTTCATTGTTTGGCTTCTTTCCAATTTGGAAAATAAAATCTTACCATGTTTTCGTTTTCAATAACATTTAAATTAAATATATATATCGAAAACCTTTTCTCGTTGTATTTAATCAAATAAAATTATAAAAAAAAAAATGATTTTTCTGTGTGTAATGGATAAAACTTGTATTTTTATTTGCAAAAGACATATTTTAGACAATTTTCATTTATTACGAATTCAAATATTTATATAAATATTAATTGCATAAAGTTATCTATCATTCAGTTATTTAAAAATGTATTCTTTAAAAGAAAAAAAAAGAAGGAAATTCTTTTCATGGTATGTCAGAAAATGGATGATTAAGTGGTTAATCTGCTCCTTGTTCGTAAATAATTTATATTCACAATACAATTTTCTTACTCATTGCCGGAAAAATAACATAAATATCTTTCATAATACTTGAATAACAAGTTCTAAGTTTTACATCATCATCATCAACAACGGAGTTTCAAGGTCACCTTAAACATTTTCTTTTACTATTTATTTTACTTAACGCATGGAAACATAAATATTAAATCGCCCTTACAAATGAATTTCTTGAAATATATATTTATTGGTTTTTTTTTATGTTACTGTTGATTCTACCCACATAAAAAGATGAAGCTTAAGTATTTTTTTTTCTTTTTTATTCTTCTGTTATAATTAGAAGTTTGGAGTTTTCTAAATAAGATTAAATTATTTTATATCAATATACATAAATACCTGACTTATTTATCTTGTATTGTTGAAAGGTCACAATATCTTTAAATTGACTCATTCGGAGATTTGATTTATCCTAGAATTTCACATTTATAAAAAAAATAAATAAAGGAAATGAGATTTTTTTTTATAGACTATTAAGCATGAAATGCGTATCATTTGAATATTAGGGCTGTAGCTGTAGGTTGCTGATAATCTATTCACAATTTATTATGTTTTGATCGTTTTATTTTTATTTCTTTATTTTGTAAAATAACATAAATAGAAAAAATAATATATATACGAAAATAAAAAAAAAAGATACAGATTACTGCGTATATGCAAGTACATGTCAGTATTTACACATCGGTAGGTAGAACTTACAATAATATATATATTAGGGTGACCGCGAAAAACAATTTTTTCTCGGATTTTGACAGACAAGGTGTCAAAAGTTTCCAAATTTCAACCTGAAACCGAAACTGAAAAAAAAAAAAGAATATCGGTTGATGTTTACCGGTTCCGCAGGACGATTGAATGTTACTGGCTATGTATAGAACCGCGAAATATTTTTTTTCTCTGTAATTACAGTAAACTTCAACCGCTATGAGGAACCAGTAAACTTCAACCGATTTTCGATTTTTATTTAGTTTCGGAATCAGGGTGAAATTTAGAAACTTTTGATACCTTGTCTGTCAAGATTGGAGAACAAAAATATTTCGCGGTTCTATACATAGCCAGTAACATTCAGTCGTCTTGCGGAACCGGTAAACATAGACCGATATTCTTTTTATTTCAGTTTCAGTTTCAGGTTGAAATTTGGAAACTTTTGACACCTTGTCTGTCAAAATCCGGGAAAAAATTGTTTTTCGCGGTCACCCTAATATAATATAATATATATAATCAGAAATAAGTATACAGCGTATTAAATTAATATGATATGTCAGGAATGCTACTCAATTCATTGCAAATGGAATATAAAGAAAAATTAAAAAATCTATGATGGAATAGTGGTTAAAAAATTTCAGTTATATTCCGCAGAAATAAATTAAATATACATTCAAATATTTTTTAATTAATATTTACATTGAATTTTCAAACTTCTGAAGTGATATTCATATTGAGATCTTTTCATCATAACTGTATCTACTATTTACACATTATGCATTATTTTCTGAGTACCCACCTATCTTTATTTTATCATAGCCCACTTTACTTTATATATTACGTTTATTCGAGAAATTTTAAGTATTTTCATGTTGTTTCTGGAAAATGTATGTTTTTATTCTATCAGAACATATATTTTTATTTAACATCCATTCCATATATACGTTAATATTTTCTTATGTGGCGAACTGGGATAATAAGAGCACCTCGGGAGTTACTTTAAAAAGTGTCATCAACTTAATAAAATTACTTAGAATATACGTTTCTTATTTACCGTAATATTTAAAACGTAGTTTATACCAAAATAAAAATAATAACTCTAATAAAATATTTAGAATATTATAAACTTTTATTTTCTTAAATTTAAATTAAGTTTTATAATTTATTAGAATGCATACCACCAAGCTATCGGATTATTATGAAATTATATCTTAGATGTAAAGTTTATATCATAAATGCAGCATATCAACATAATAGTTTTTATGCGATATTGTGCTTTACACAGTGTAAATATTGATGATGTTTTAATAAAAATGTAGAATGTCATTTAAAAGTAATTTTCTTAAAATAAATTTAAATTCACAACAAAGTTTGAATTTTAAAAAGCACATGATGCAACGCAGTACACAAATTCAAAAAATATTGTGATAATAAAAAAGTTCCAGTACAAAATAGATGTAAATTGGTAATATTTATGTTTTTAACAGTAAGTAGATCAAAATTTTCGGAAATTTTCGAAAAATAGTATATTTTAGTAGCGTACTACATAATATTCAAATACGAGAAAGAAGGTACTTTAGTCCACCATTTACAATATCGGCACACCTTATTTATTTATTATTATTTTACGATTTAATTTAAAATTGGTATTTATATCGCGTATGGCAGAAAATGAGAATTTTATATAAAGTAGAAAAAAACTGATTTATTATTAAGTAAAATAATAAAAACTACTTCGCCGACAATATGGAAAATAATCATTTCAATGAGACTTTTATTGTATATAATACTGTAAAATTTTAGCGCATCAATGTTGATAATAATTTTATATATGTACGTATCTATTTTCTACTGATATCCTCATAAATGCCCTCGAAGAACGATGTCTAGAAATAAACATTGGCATGGAATTGAAAATACTGAGAGCGCATTTAAAGTCACTATTTTTATAATATCAATTTTATTTTATTATTTTGATTATATTAATATTTTTATACTGAAATAAAAGCTAAGGGGCATTTTCTAGAGTATAATTGACTCTGCTTTATAAACTGAGAAATTCAAATAGGTACTTATTTGAAATATGCGAATTTTAAGCCAAAAAATAAATTCCTGACATTCCATTATATTTCTTATTATAATACTACTATACACATACGATATATACCACAAATCACCACCACTCTGAACTATAAAGACATTTTAATATTTTTTTTTTTAAATATTTTTAATAATAGTTCGGGTATATCATTTCATCAGTAATTCATGAATTTGTGTTTTCAACTTCTCTAGATACTAAAGTATAACATTTCTTGTATATTTTATCTGTACCTACTTAAATATGAAATGTATCAAACCCATATTACACAATAAAGCTTAATCTTATAGCTTTGCTTTAAAGTTGAAAATTTATTATTACGCCTCAAAGTCAATATTACCAACATGTATCATATATAGGAAGGTAGGTACATATATTGTATAATGAAAAAAAAAAGAAGGAAAATAAATATGTTTTAACTTTGAAGTCTGTGCCTGTATTATGTATGCTATGCTGATTGTGTAAAATATAAATGTAGCAGTATCGTCTATGATATATAAACTATATCATATATATATATTTCATAACCAAAGTAAATGCACCGTGGCTCAATGTGTTTTTTTTTTAACGTGTATATAGAATATAGATGTATCATTATAATATCAAGATAATAATTATTCTGGCTAGATACTACTACTACAAACCAGATATAATAAAAAGATTTCATTATAATTTAAAGGAAAATTTAATACCCTCTACGGAAATTAGTAAATTGATGAAGTTTACTGATATGTTATGTACATATATGGTTAGATCACTCATACACCCACCGTACAAATAATATAGAATATCTATAATCCTTTATACATATAATATGGTTGCTTTATTATGAATAGTAAATATATTATAGAAAATACATGTTACGATTATATGGAAATGGCTATGAAAGGCTATGAACATAATTTTCAAAGTATTTTAGATGAAGATTATACTATAGAGTGAAATTTGCTCGAAATTTAATGCAGTGTATAATACGGAACAACCCGATACACGATAGAGGTGAAAACAATTTTTTTTTTTTGATAAGAAAATACATGTTATTGAAATTCGTATTGTTTATTCACATTTAACAAATTTTTTTTCTCCATTTTTTTATATTATGTTTGATATTCTGAACAATATTGAAACACGTAGCTGTGTATATAATCTAAAATTATTATTATTATTAAATGGGAATTGGGAATAGCAGATACTGATCCGAGTATAATAATACATATAACATATCATAAAAGTAGCAACATAGCTGATAAATATAAATGTGATAGATAAAGTAATAGACAATAAATTTAAAAGTATGTATTCGTTTTCAATATTACGGTTATAAGCTTTTACTATATACGAACTAGTTTAAATCTTTATGTTGAAATCCAAGCTAAAATCAGCATAAAAATACTATGTATACAAAAACTAAATTGTTCAAAGAAAAAATAAAAAATAAATGAAAAAAAAAAGAAACCTTCTTCAATGGTCCCTTTCAAACATTTCATTTACCAACTATCTGTTAGAAAATATATTCCTTTATATTAGTTTTATACTATTTTTATTTTTAAAGATTGATGGGATACGTATTTCAATAAAAAAAAAAACCGAATAAAAAAATAAAAACAAATTTAACTATACTACTTTATTCTTTCATTTGGTTATCGTTTTTCCATGTAAATAAAATATTCGAAATATTTCTCTTAAATAATATATTAGAGTGTGTCACTCACAACTCACAATTTTACTTTAATTTAAGCAACCCTTTTACTAAACCCATATCATCCATACATAATATTAAGAGTTTTCACTAATGTATATTAGTGTTACCGTTTTATATACCTAGTCAGAAACATTGGCGTCGTTTGACATTGTAAAAAAAAAAAAGAATAATTTCCAGATAGAAATGTTGGGAAAAAAGCGTCGTCACAATTTTTTATTTTTATATATATATTTACAAATTTGTTCAACAAATTTTAATAAATTCAATTATGATCAAACAAAATAACAAGAATTTATTTTGTTATTATTATTATATATTATGTTTTTGTAAAATGAGGCAAACACTTATATCGATTATATTATACGAATTAAATAAAATCTTATGACGTAACAAACCATGAAAATTCAGGGTGGGCGAAGTGTTATTTTTGTATAATTTCTGTGCAAATAAAGAGAAAATACAGTAAAAAAAATAAATAAAACAAAGAAATAAACAATGTGTCCACATAAATATTATTTCTGGTAAAAACGAAATTTTCTATTGAAAAAAAAAAAAAAAAAATCCAATCCCCAAATTCTATTAATTTTTTCCTTTCTTTTTGTTTTATGTTAAGATAAATGGTGCTTTCTTTTTCATATAATTTTATTTTAAAGAAGTAGAAGTAATAAAGTTAGTGACATATATTTTATTTCTTTTTGGTAACGTTGCACGATAAAAAAAAATGTATCTGTGTATATGGAAATAATGTCATCGCTACAAATTTTACCAATAACGACGCCTTTGCTACGACGAAATTTTATTATACTAGCTATAATATTTAAAGTAGTCATCTGCCTTTAAAAACACACTATTCAAATATGTCGATGAGATGAGATCCGCTCTACACATTCAGACATTTCTTCTTTTCTTTTTTTTTTTTATTCGGATAAAAAATATTCAATAGCAAAGTTTCTAAATTTGCATAGATATAATATTTTATTTGCTTCTTAACAGTAAAAAAATGTTTAGAATATTAAATCCTTTATGTTTGGGTATAGATGGAATTGGAAATGCTTTACGTAGTTTTCTTTCTATATATATTATACATTATACAATACATACATACATTATATGTAAATAGGTATGTACATATTTTGAGGATTCAAATGCTCATAAATGTTTATTTTAATCGTGAATGTAGAGAAGGTAAAGGTTATCGGAAATAAAATTTTATTTACACTGCCTGACTACAAAATTGTATTTTTATATTATGTGTATTCATGTAGTTGAACAAATATCCAAACATAGAAAAAAAAAAGAAAGAAAAATTGAATTTTAATCAACAAAAAAGTACGAAAAAAGAATTTCATATTGAGTTTCCTTACTTTGAACGAAAAATGCATAAACTACATGATGTTATAAGGAAATCGAAACGATGCAAAATATGGAAAGAGAATTGCTCTAAGCTGATTTGTATAACTGAAAATAAAACGGAAGTCGATAAAGTTATTTTGAGAATGTAAACACTTATTTGTGGACAAAAAGAAAATGGAAAATAAAAAATAGAAAAAGAAAATAGAAGAAGACATTCTCTTAAGAATATATTATGGAATTTCATTTTTCCATCTAACGACATATTCTGAATTACGAGTAGTTTTAAAAAAGAACGTAAATAATTTGAGTAAATCGAAATATTTTTGGTTTTATACTCTTGATATTAATTTTTTTACTAACATTATTTTACGTGAAAACTACCAATTTAGGACAATCCGAAAGCTCATTTTTTTTTTATAAATAATGTAATGAAATAAAACAAGTTAACTTCAGTTCTCGATATATTTATTCAAATTACATTTTTATTTCAAACTATCGAACCACTGTTTGTTAAATTTAAATTATAAAAATGGTTTTCATGAAAATCTAGTAGAATAAAATATTTAAAATTTATTTGAAAATATTCTGTTTTTAAATCGGATTTCCAATTTATACAAAAAAACAAAAAAATGTGATAAAATAAAAAAGTGTAGGTGCTGTATTCGTCTGCACACAAAATAATACATCAGGTATAGAATGAAATTATAGTAAAGGTAGATATAGTAGATAAAGGTGACTATATATAGTTATAGAATCGAATATAATCTGAACCAAAAATATGTTATAGAAACTTATATATTTTACAATATGTAGAAGAAAAAAAAAACATCAAAGTGAATGGGTACAACAAAAACCAGTAGTATTACTGTTTTTGTGCGGAAAGTGACTTAAATCGATAGTCACTATCTCTATTTAGAGTACAAATAGGCTTTTATATGTTATTTGTTTTTCTGCTGGGTTGATAAAACATTCTGTGTGATGTTTTAAAAAAGAAAAAAAAAAGAAATAAATAAAAAGAAAAAAGAAGAAGCTAATTTTGATGCCGAAAAAGAAGATGAACCATAAAAAATGTTTTCCTTTATTCTATTTTGTTGTTGCTATTGTTGTTGTTTATATTGTTGTTGGTGGTGGTGCTATAAGAAACAGAAAAGATATAAACATATATTAATGCTAATACATATGTTCTATGTGAGTTTGGGGCGTTGTTTAAATGTCTTTTGTTTGCTTTTGTTTTTCTTCTCCGAAAAGGTCAAGTATTAAGAAGAAAAAAAGAAGTAAAATAAATACCGAGAATATTTTCTCTTTTTTCATTTTATTCAGTCATTTAAATGACCGGCTTAGTTTTTCCTTTCAAAAAAATTGCTGTGTAAATTACGTAAAATATTACAATGAGCATCGCAGTATTTTCTTCATCGTTTTTTTCTGCTTACTTGTTTGTTTTTTCTTCCATCTTATTAAATTTTTTGAACAAACATAAAGAATTATTTTATACAAAAAGAATATGAAAGAAAATTAAGTGCATTTCGTTACAAAAGTAGAATAAATACAAGTAAAATGGAAATAATAATAGAACAAAAAAAAAAAATAATTATAACTTCAAACTTAATCGAAGCAGAATTTAAAAAATTTCCCATTTAAACATAAAGAAAGTTTTTTTTAATGTAATATATTGTAAAATATACAAAAAGAGAAAAGAGAAAAGAGAATGGGATGAGAAAAAAAATTAATATATGGTATAACAATGATAACGCATACAATAAAAGAATAAAAAAAAGGAATGAGAAGAAGAAGACGAAAGCTTTTATACCAAACTCGTCGGTATAATCCAAAATCTGTCATGCATATTATATATTATTCTGCTTCAAGTTCAAAAGATGTATGGTTCAGGTTGGCTGTATAATATATCTTCGGATATGCCACTACTATCACATCATATTACCCTTCTTCTAATGCTTTCATGTCCTTTTTTTTCCAAAGCAAAAAAGAAATCTTTATTTTGCTGGGTTGCAATCGGTCTCGGTTGGCAGAGTATATCGTTAAATCATTTCTTTTCTGCTGGTATATTTTTTTATCTTAAAAATTGTGAAAAAAATATGATACAACAGAGTGTCACAAAGTGTTTGTCATTTTGTTGTTAATGTATTTAGAGTAGAATCTTATTTATGTTCAATTCGATTGAACTTTATTATTAAAGATATTATCAATATTTTTTTTTTTGTTGCCATTAAATTACGTATTAGTAAAGGTGCTCGAAAGAAAATAATTTAAAATAAATTGAATATAAAAAAAAAAAATCGCAATGAAATTCATTTCCTATAGAAGACTTTTCTATATGAGAATTCGATAATTATTTATTCTTGTCAATATTTCAGTAGCAAACTTCCTTCCGTATTTTCGTTTACCCGTAGGAGAAGCTAAATACGGTATATATCGCCTGCTGATAAACTTAATTTCCGGAGTTCATACATTTTCTTTTTCTTAATCGGATTGCATGCATATTGTGTATTGTTTTCGTAACATACATATATGAGAATGAAAAATGTACTAACATATTAATATTTATTTTAGAAATCTCTGCTTCTGGCAAATAATAGCAAATCAATGACAGTTTGCAGTTAAAGAACTTCTCTTTGTTTTTAATATAAATTAAAATTTTCAAATTGTACATTTTCAATAACAAAAATATTAAATCGATTTTTATTCGAACTCTAATCCAATTAGAAGTGACATTAAATATAAATTCATTTCAGTGAAAAGCCCTTTAAATAAAACCATTTTTTTTTTTAAAACATACGGTTTAACCTTCGGAAATCAGACTTTCCTTTAAACGGAAAATGCTGCCAGCAGAATTATATATAATGATTACTTATATATAAAACCGGACCTATTTGTTTAGGCACTTGATTAACATATTTTATTCGAAAAAGGAAGGAAGCTCAATTATTACACGCTAAATCATTTAAATAGCTACCTGCCAGTTGAAACCGTTTATATTATAAAAAGAAAATCGTATAAGAACAAATCGTGGATATTAAAAATTATTAAGAAACTGTGTCTTTATCAAAAACAAAAACAAAAACCACACACAAAAATAAACATACGAAAACCCTTATAGTTAGCTACCGGGTTAATCTTTATTTCACGATAATTTTTTTTTTCTTTCATGAATTTTGTTCGTGTTAGTAGGAAATACCAATCTTGAAAGCAACAATACAAATTTATATCTCTCAAAGGACGTTGTTATAAATTATTTTATGATGTAGTAATGAAGTTATGAAATAATAATTAACCAAATCCAATAAACCAAAACATATACATTACCTAAGCATTTGCTGATGTGAAAAACAAACAGGTTGTTGTTGTTTTACTTAATTTATTTTATTTTTTTTTTCGTTTTTTTTTTTCATTTTCACTCGCATTATTGCTCATTTCATTTTTATAATCAAATTTGCTTTAGGGATAAATAGAAGCGGCGCTTGCTGCCCAAAAATGTTTATTAATTTTCTCATTTAAATTCATAGTTCTACAAGATCGTTAGTTTTAATGAAGAATACATTATGTAAATAAACAACTGCTCTAAACATTTTGTTACAAATATTATTATATTATAGAAAACAAAAATACCAAAATAATAATATGCTATATATATGTGTGGGAAAAACATCTGAGAAGAGTAGGTACGATAAATGTAACATAACCAACATTGGTGTAACACTCTGTTGATGATGTGCAACACAATGGTGAAACCAACGTTTTGTTAACTTTAATGGAAAATTGTTAGAAAACCTAATGTACGAACCAACCAAACCAAACTGGTTATATCCAAGAATATATAATAATTATATAATATAAGCTTACGCCAGCAAATTTTGACATATTTATCGACATAAAGTAATTAAAAATTTATAATGGAGTTCACAGTTCTCATTTACTTCAGCATGTTTCACTTCGCACAGAGATTTTATCACATACCTTCTTCCCTCCATTTTTCCCCGAACCCATTTTCTATTATATGATATTTTATATAAAATACGGATGGGATATTAAATTGTTATGTTATGTTTGGTAGCATTCTACTTACGATTCTTATGTCTGATATTGGGGTCGTGATAACCATAATGAAGTACAATTTTGCTTTCTATTAAAATATTATAATAAAACATGAATAAAATAATGTCGAAAAGTTGAATTGAAAATCGTAAATTGGTTATATGAAAATTGAAAATTCTAATATGAACAATTTTTTTTTTTTTTGTTTTATTTGTTTTTTGTTTCTTTCTTGAAAAATGTTTCAAGCAATTCCCATTAAAATACAGAAATATAATGGATGGGGTAATAAATATCTAAAGCTTTCTATATATTATTAATATTATTAATATAACTAGATATAAATTTTTGGTATATGATAGAATGGAAGGTATAATATTGAACGGGTGAAAACATAAAAGTGATGACGTCTTGTTAATTACATATTTATGAATTTTTGTTTACGATAAAGCATTTTTTTTAATGCTTTAATCTATATATTACAGATATTCGTTGAATATCATTGTGTAATACAAAAACCATGTTCTTTTTTCTTTTTCTTTTTTTCTTTTTGTTACCAGAAAATATGGCCATGTATCGTATATTAATATTAAAATATTAAGTAATAATTACGGCTATACATCCACCAAACTCGTAAATATAATAATGTTTGCTTGTAAGTAGAAAATCGTAAACGAAAAATCATACAGCATCGTTAAAAATATAAGTAAAATATGTATGGCAACGAGTTATATAACCATAATTTCAGCCAGTTCAGTCTTTTTCATCATTTTAATTTAATTGCTGTGTTTTGATGTTGACTATATAGAATATTTATTATATGTTATATTACAGTCTCCAGTTTTATATAATATGAATTTTATACATTTATACACATATTATTGTTGCGGTAAATTATAATTGAGTTTAATACCCATAATGGATATTTTATGATTAACATTTCTCCATTTTTCCATCTTTTTTTTTTTGTTATATTATTATTTATTTTCCTATGTTATAAATTTTGTAACGCAAACTTGGATTTAATGGAAAGAGAAGAAAATGAAATTATATGGTAACTCCTTTCGTTAAAAGCTATAATAATATATTCTTCAAGAACTATATGGTATCGGTATTTTAGATCTTATATCATTTTGAAAGGGAAATTGGTGTATAGTTGTGTCGTAAGTAAATAAAGTGTCGTAATCTTGGGCCTTAATTTTCAAATGACTAAGATTACCTTTATTTAAATAATGTCTATGATAGATATACCGTCTGATTTTCTTCTTTTTTTTTTGTAATTTATATCTTAATTAAAATTTTAATGTAAATTGAGTCTAGGAACGTTTTGATTAATTAACTATTTATGTATTGGTGGTTTTACCATAATAAAATAACGTCGAATATGATAAATTATAAAATATTTCGTACCACGATCTAGCAGTAAATGGTTTCTTATAGATATTTTTTTTTTAATGTTATATAGAAGAATGGCCGCAAAGCAAACATCGGTCATTTTGGAAAATTGACATATCCATTAGAATAAAATGGTCTATTTTCCTAATTCAATAATTGACTTTATAATTGGCATGCCAAATATGTTTAAAAACATTTTTTTTTTGTTTTATATTTCAAATGACACCGCAAAAATATTAGACAGAAAATCAGTCATTTTAATTTAATCAAAATACAAAAGTTCTTAATGAAATTTAAACTGACGGTTGAATTTAACGTAGAAAAGTTAAATTATGTTAAATTTCGTTGAATAAAAAAAGCACACTAGCATAATTAATTTCATTTAAAAATTTTGAATTCGTAAAGTGTAAGAAAATTCCTTCAATCTTGATTAACATCGTTTTTACTATTGTCGTCTAGCCAAATAATTTTTTTTTAATAGTTTTATATTCAATTTGTCTACGTTTTGAATTTTTGGAGTTCTTAGTTTTTAATCGTACAAAGTGTTCAATGATATAAAGAAAAAACACTTAACGTCAATATATCACACGTATATAAATTAGAGATTATTTATACTGCTGTGTTTTAGCGATAAACATTGTAGACTTTTATATAATCCAACCAG